>JASDQU010684594.1:95433-108349 GCA_032191745.1 Picea mariana
TCATATTTTTTATGATATCCTAATCTATAGTAAAACTTGGCATGCCCATTTCACCCATGTGGACAAAGTCTTACAACTAGTATCTAAACATCAACTCTTTCTCAAGAGGTCCAAATGTTCCTTTGGTGTCTCTAAAGTAGAATATTTGGGTCATATTGTTATTAATGATGGTGTACAAGTGGACGCAAAGAAAATTGAAGCCACGAAGGATTGGCCACGTCCTAAGACTATTAAAATATTATGGTGCTTTCTACGTATCACCAATTAATAATGAAAATTCATCAAGAACTATGGAAATATTGTTTCTCCTTGCATTGCCTTACTTAAAAGAAATCCTTTTAGTCAGAATGAAGATATAGACCATACCTTCCATGATTTGAAGAATGATATGTGTACAACCCTAGTACTTTCTTTACCAAAATTTATCAGTACATTTTTTGGGAATTTGATGCCTGAGGGAAAGGAATTGTAGCAATCTTCATACAAGATGGAAGACCCTTGGATTTTACTAGAAAACAACTCTATGAGAGACACTTGGGAAAATCCACCTATGAAAAATAAATGATGGATATCTTGCATTCTATGGATATATGGAATCCCTACCTTATAGGAAACATTTCCATATTAAAAATAAACATTGTAACCTTACATACTTCCTAGAGAAAAGGATTTCATCTACAAATCAATTAAAATGGGTCACCAAAATGTTAGGCTATGATTATGAAATCATTTATAAGAATGGAAAGGAGAAAGTGATAGAATATGATCTCTCTTGAAAGTATGAAGAGGAAGGGTCCCTCTTTTCAGTCTCCTTCATGGTAATATATTGGTAGAATGAGGTCTATAAGGAATGGTTCACATATCCCAATATCGTCCACCTAATCCGACAACTCCAAACAAATCCCATGCATTTCAAGGATACACTTCACACAATAAAGATGTTCACTATAAAGGGAATCTATATTTGAGAAAAAACTACACCTTTAAACAAACAGTGTTATCACTTCATGCATCTCCAATAATAGGTCATTACGTCTTTCATAAAAAAAAATGAATGGATCAATCATTGATTTTTTTGGGAAGTCATGAATAAGGATATCCACACATTTTTGGTAGAATGCAACATTTTCCAATGACAGAAGGGAGAAACTAATAAAACTATAGGAAAACTACAAACTTTACCTATTCCACTAGATTTATGGACTAAAAATTATATGGACTTCATTCTTGCATTACAAAAATATAGTAATAAATCAATAATCATGGTTGTGGTTGATCAACTTTCCAACTATGCTCATTTTTTTCTCTCCAACACCCCTTTAAATATTTCATGTTCACTCAAGTATTCATGGATAATACATTTAACTCCATGACATGCCACAATATATTGTAAAATACCATGACCCCACTTTCACTAGCAATTTTTGGCAACAACTATTTCATCTCCAGAGCACTGAATTGCATATTAGCACCACCTATCACCCCCATATTGATGGTTAGATGAAAGTTAAAAACAAGTGTTTGGAAGCATATTTGAGGTTCTTTACTTCATAAAAATAGTCCTAATGGGTTCAATGGTTACCCCTAGCATAATAGTGTTATAATACAACTTATTAGGGGGGCACTCAAATGACCCCCTTTGAAGTTGTCTATGTCCAAAAGCCACAATTAGTGATATCCCACTTATCATGACACTCTAAGGTATAGGATTTCAAAAATACCCTCAAATATTGAGTCAACATTCTTCACACTCTTGAAGATAATCTATCTATGGCTCAAAATATGATGAAACAAGAGGCTGATTAATATCACTTAGAGCACCATTCTAAAGTAAGGGATCAATTTTTCCTTCATATACAAACTTATAAGAAGATATCCCTCACATAAAATCACCACTAGAAGTTGGCTCCAAAGTTTTATGTCCGCTATAAAGTCCTCAAACATATTGTTCTAGTGGCTTATAAGTTAAAACTTTTAAGCCACTCTAAAATTCGTCCAATATTTCGTGTTTATTTATTAAAGAAAGTGGTTGGATATCATTGCATGTTCAAACTAGAATTCCCAAATAAGATGTATAAGGTTCCATTAGTTTGTATATTGATTTAATCCTTGAAAAATGAGGGTGTTGTCTCTACCAGTGGACTATCTAATAGGCCCCGATACAATGGAAGGATACACAACTAGAGGATGACACATGGGAATGGGAAGAGATTCTTCATTATTTCCCTCATCTCCAACCTTGAGGAAAATGGTTCTTTTTAAGGGTAAGGGAATGTTGGGGTCCTAATATCCCTAACCCCCTAAGTACATATATAATGTTATAGCCTTAATTTCCACCGTATAGGCTAAGAGATGAAAACAATAGAGAATGAAATCCAAGACATGGATCTAGCATAATATTTAGATCATTTTAACATGTTGTCACTTGTCATACATGGAAAATGAGCTACATGTCATGGTTTAGCTATTGTTAAAACCATGAAACCTTATGTAACCTTCTAGATTCACGGAGTTGTGAAGAGGAAATCAAGGGATGATTTGGTTCTTCGTGGCATGAGCCTTGGAACTCACATCATCCGAGTATCCAATGGTCTCTAGAATATATAAAATCTCCCCCATGCCTCTTCTAAGAATTTATATAAAGAATGGAAATCTTGAGAATGAGGAGGAAGAATCATTTACAAATCTATGTTGCCAAAATTCATAGGTTCTTCTCCATATACATCAGTTGCAGTCAAGTTACTTAGCTTGGTTGAAGAGATGAGGAGGGTCAACAAGAAAGGGGCAAAGAGGAGTGTATCTACATCAAGAGGTAATTGTATTGATGTAGTTATGTTATTTAAATTAATAAATCATTGGTTTTCCCCTATGAATGATTGTATTTCATGCATAAATTTTTAGATCTGGTTTATTTCATCATAGATTAGGTTAGGTTCAATATATATCTATGATTATAATGCTAACAAGAGAAGTACGAAGGCATTTCTTATCTATTGTGTGCAAGGAGTAGGTTGTAGAAGATGGAGCTAGAACTTTAGGACTGCATCAGCTAGAACATATCAAAGGTGACCTTAAGGAAAATGTATGTTATTCTACCATGCCTTAGTTTAAATGTGAATCCAATAGCTTGAGTCTAAGAAAAACCTTAGACTTATATCCCACTATATGTATAGGATCAGTAGGCAGATGTTAGAGAGTTATTACTATCCACCCATTGGATTTTCTCCATAACATAAATGGTGACTCCACTAGGGAAGAACCTTTGATTCTTCTCTAGTTTAGAATCCCTTTATTAGTATCCTTTGTTTTGATTTGGTTATTTTATTCCCTAGTACTTCCTTGGAGGTTAGATCCATCAAATTTGACAAGATCTTAGTAAGATCTCTCTATTTGTTTTTAAATTATACAACGTGTCTCTTGTTGCACTACTACTGACAAGCAAATAATCACGTTTTGTAGGTCATCTGACCCATGACACCCCTTATAAAATGAGAAAATTGAAAATTTTCTGTATTTATGTGATCATATATGATTTATCTAGTCTCATGGATCTATGATTGGTCTGTATTTTATTATCTTTTCTCTGATCGATTCCTTTTGTCGCACCTTTTGTCTTTAATTTCAATTTGAAGAGTGTTTATGTGGCTTGCTTGGATTCCTTTTTTACACTTGTTTGGTATCTAGTGATCCATTAAAGTTGGGAAGTGCATCCAATAGTGTCCCATATTGACTTCAACTCATTTTTTTATCCTCTTGTGATTGGTGTTCATTACTAGGTCCATTTTCAGAGGTAAGTTTTGGGTTGAGATTCTTGTAGAGACATTGGAGTGGGGTTTACAACATCACTACCAATTTCCTACATCCCATGATTGTTTATATGCTAATTTTTCATTTTTAGATTGCATTTTTGTTTAGATTAAGAAATTCTTTGCATAATTTGGCAAAATAAACAAAAAATATTTTCATTCTTACAATCTTTTGAACCATTAAAGACAAAGTGAATTGTTGAAGTGTTTGGTTTGAGGTCTTGTTGAAAGTTTGGATGTGATTTATTTTGCATGGTTGCTTGGTGTTTGAAAAGTTGCATTGTGAAGTTTAAAAATAAAAAGAAAAACCTCTTTCCCTCCCCTATCTAGAATTCATTGAAGCGAACAAATTGCATTAGTATTTTTTGAAATGCTTTGGTTGGGTCAAGAGCCACAACATCACAAAAAGTTTAATCCATTTTCCATTTGACATAAACAACAACCATAAAAAAGGGATTCGTAAATTAAAATCAGTTAGGCTCTTTTCTTTGCTAGAAAAAAAACATTATATAGTCTTAGGAACTTGGAATAGGAGTGGATATTAAAGTCTCCAAGGCCACCAAAACAAAACCTAGAGTCATTAAAGAGTGTGAAACTCAATTTTGCAACCACATTCTTAGGAATCTCGTCTAACACAAGAGTCAAACACAAGGTCACATAGAGGAAAGTAAGGAGATTACCCCTTTCTACTTGTTGTGGTGTTTGGGGTATAGCTTCTATTAGTATTTTAATGTACCTGAAATTAACCAAGGAACATTACTTGTGGAAAAACACATAAATTAAAAAAAAAAAATTGCTAATTAATTCATGTAGCTTACCGTCTATGAATTTAATACATATTTAACTAAAATATGATACCCATGAAAAAATGAATCTACATCATTTAAAAAAAACATAATTTAGCCATAAAATCATCTACAATAACACATAAAAACTATTCTCATGTACAGAGTAAAAACCAACCATAAAACTCATAAGATAACTCATAAAAATATATAAACAATTATCTTTTTAAATCATTTGTGGAACTAGCTCCCTACAAAGGAAGTTCCACCCAACCATAGACATTTTGTTCCAAATATCAACAACAAGTCACCCCTGATATGGGGTTAGGGATACACAAGAGAAGAGTTCCTCTCACAGTCCACTCACAACTCTAAGTCCACAACCCAATGGTATTCTTCTACAACTAATCCAAATTTCATCCACCTCTCTTCCTCTTGACCTTCCCAACCCAAGGAATGTACCCCTTTATTGCTCTCAGTCCCTTGGGCGTCCCATTCGTTTATCAGGGTCTCTATGACACAAGCAACCAGGAATATCTCAACTTGGAACTCAAGAGATCTTGCTTCCAGGAAAACTACCAGCAAAAATAACAACAACACTTGTTGTCACGGTGCAACTCGTATAGGATTTCACTATTTATGCCTGACAACCTGGCTCTTCAATTTCCATCTCCATTACTCTCTAAAAATGCTCCAGCATGATCCAGAATTTGCCCAACCTTCTTATTTTATCTCCAGTTATCTTTTTTCTTTCTCTACCCCATTGTTCATGCAAAAAATTGAATTTGAAAAACTGTATATTCTCCCCACTACAAATTTCCTCTATTATCCCAAGATGGTTGAATACACACTCTATTCAAGGTTGATTGTATTTCATCCTCATGCTTCCAAGAAATATAGATGTCACTTCTACACCAATCCTTGACTAGTTTCACTTGGAAATATCCTTCGTTTTCCACTTGGATCACAATCCAATCAATTATATGGTTAGGATTAGGAACATATTTCTTTAATAATTATACGTGAAAAAAATTATGCACTCTCATGGATGTAGAAAATGATAGCATGTATGTAACTATCATTATCTTTTCTAATATTTCAAATGGCCCACAATATCTTGTTGGCAATTTTTGACAGCAACCCAATCTTATCAAACTTCTCTTCACTTTCACTTTGAGAAAAACATGTTCTCCCACTTTATCTAAAATCTATGTTCTTCTCTGCATAACTTTTCTTCCTATCCTAGGAAGCCTTTAAATTCTTCCTGATATTCACCATATTCTCTTCCATTTACTTTAATAATTCTGGCCCAATGACAACTTTTTCTATTGGGTTATCCCAACTCACTGGTATGTTACATTTCCTGCCATACAAAGCTTCAAAAAAACTCATTTTTAATGAATCTTGATACCAATTATTGTAAGAAAATTTCATTAAGTTGATGTAGTCTTCCCACTTTGATGGCTGATCCATCACATACATTCTAATCATATCTTCAATGATTCTATTAGTCCTCTCTGTTTTGTCATTAAACTCTAAGTGATAAATTGTGCTGAGATTTAAATTTGTACAAAATCCTTTGAACAAACATTTCCAAAAATTAGATGTAAATTTTGGATCTTTGTCTGAAATAATTTCCTTAGGAACTCCATGTAGCCTAGAAACTTCCTTGATGTAAATTTCCTCAAATATTTGTTTCCTTGTGTGTTGTATTCACATGAATAAAATGTGTTTCTTCTATTAATTTGTCCACCACTTCCATGATGTAATCATGTTGCTTCACTATTTTGAGAATCTTTGTAATGAAATCGATTGTAACCACTTCCCATTTCCACTCAGGAACGAACAATTCTTGTAGAAACCCTGTTGGATTCCTATGCTATGTTCTTACTTTTTGAAATTCTAGGAAACTGGCCATGTAATTAGTCGTTTCCTTCTTCATTCCTAGCCAAAAGTATTTACTTCTTACAATTGCAATTGTCTTTTGATATACTAGGTACCCAACATATATCATATTGTGAATTTCCCTCAACACTATATTTTTCATCTCTCCTGAATTTGGCACATACATTTTTCCTTTGTACTTGAGGATTCTATCATTTTTCAACTCATAACAATTAAATTTCTTCTATAAAACTCCTTACTGTAATTTTTCTTTTATTTTTACATATTGTTGGTTTGAATTTGCAGCCCCTAAAATTCTTTCTTTTAAATCTTTGTTGAACATTCTAATGGATTAAATGTGCACTTCACGATATCTTCTGTTGAGTGTATCAACCACTTCATTTTTCTTTCCTTTTATGTTCTTAATTTCAAATTCATACTCACTCAGAGATTCCATCCATCTAGTTTGTCTGGAATTTAATGTTGGTTGTCCAAACAAATTCTTCATATCACAATGGTTTGTCCTTATCTCAAATCTTCTTCCCATGAGGTAATGTCCCCACATTTTTAGTGCATGGACAATTGATTCCAACTCCAAGTCATGTGTAGCGTAATTCCTCTCATGCTCCTTTAATTTTATAGACTCATATCATACCACATGATCCTTTTGATTGAGGACTCCACGGAGCCCTTCCTTGCATGCATTCGTGCACACTACAAAGTCTTCATCCGGGTTTGTAATCTTAATATTGGTGTACCTGTCAAAATATATTTCAACTGTTGAAAACTTTCTTCACATTTGGGATTCCATTCAATTTCCACTCTCTTGTTTTGCAAATAAGTGATTGGGTTTGAAATATTTGAAAACCCCTTTATGAATCTTTAGTAATAATGAGAAAGACCCAAAAACAATATGACCTCTGTGACATTTCTTGGTTTTGGCCATCCTCTAATGGAATCTATTTTCTCGGGATCAACTAGTATCCCATATGATGAAATAATGTGCTCCAATTAGTGAATCCTCTTTTGATAAAATATGCACTTACATAGCTTGGCGTACAACTTATGTTCTCTCAAAACTTGCAACACCATTCTTAAATGTTGTTCATGCTCTTCTTTGGTCTTGGAGTAGACTAGAATACCATCCAAGAAAACAATTACATACTTGTCCAAGTATTCTCTGAACACTCCATTCATCATACATGAAAACTGTTGGCGCATTTTATCGTCCAAATGGCACTACTATGAAAATTCATAATTACAATATCTTGTTTTGAACGTTGTCTTACTGATGTCCTATTTCTTAATCCTCACTTGATGATATCTTGATCTCAATTCAATCTTGGAAAATATATTTACACATTTCAGCTTATCAAAGAGATCATGAATCCTTGGAAAATGATATTTGTTCTTTATTGTGACCTTATTCAACTACCTAAAATCAATACACAACCTTAAGGTTCCATCCTTCTTCTTTACAAAAAAGACTTGGGGCTCCCCAAGGTGTCACACTTGGGAATATATACCTCTTATTTAACAAGCTTCATTTGCAATTCTTTTAATTATGGTTTTCTCATTCTATAGGGTGTCTTGGACACTAGGGTATCTCTCGACAACAAATCAATAGAGAAATCAATGTCTCTCTTTGGTGGCAATCCTAGGATTTCCCCAAAAACATATTCAAAATCCTTCAAAACTGGATGGGCTTCAATACTTGTCATTTTATACTTGGCTACCTTTCCATATCAGATATAAAAATTTGACATCCTTTCCTGAAACTCTTTTTCAATTGCATGGTTGATACTTATCTAACAGCTACAACTCTTGGAATTCCTTGAGTCCTTCCTTGTTACCCTTCCTCATCAAGATAAGTTATTGTCTTGTTGTCACAATCTAGGACAACATGGTGTTTCTCCAACCAATTCATGCCAATTAGACAGTCATATCAACCCAAAGATATAATGTTCACATCTACCTTTGTGTTCAATCCATTCATGTCTATTGGACAATTTTTAGCCAACTCATTGATATTTCTTTTAGCCTCTGTGGCTAACTGGACTAACCAAGATTTATTATGCGTAGTCCTTTGCAAGTGAAATATTTAAACAATCTTAGAGTTATGTAACTATTGCTAGCTCTAGAATCAATTAATATTGCTATGGGTTGATTATCAATATTACCTTCCACTTCAATCATGGGGGATTGATACTCTGCTTGCTTGTTGTCTAAGGTTGCATAAATTCTTGGCATGCTTCCTCCCATGTATTCAATTGTTTCATCCTCCTGAATGTTGTGGAAATTCCTCATTCTTTCACATTTGTTGGAGAATTTTCTATATAAGTGATTTCCTTCACATCTCCAACATTGTACATGTTGTTGCCTTGGCCTTTTTGCAAAAGAATATGTTGTCTTTTTCTCATTTTGGGTTGACCTTCCTTTCTTATTTTCTTGGGAGCTATTCTTGAAAAGAAGTAGCTTAAATCATTTCTTCCTTTGCTCCTTTTTACCCTTCATCTAGTCATTCCAAGTCTTTTGAAAGCCTAGCCTCCCTTTTCTTTGCACATAAACATGCCTTGCTCTCCTTATAGCTTCCTCTAAAATTTTGGGGTTATCATATTGTATCTTATAAATGTATAAAGAGGGTAACCTACTTAAAAATGTTTGGATTTTAACCTTCTCATCCTTTATGAAGTCCACACACTTCAACAACTCAGAAAACCTCTTCTCATACTCATCCATTATCATGCTTCCCAACTTGAATTCAAAGAACTCTTTCATCTTTCTCTCATAGTAATGCTCATACAAATATTTCTCTTGGAAATATCCTTTGAAATGTCTCCATAAGACCTTCCTTTCATCAAATTGTTTTGCTTGCTTAAATTGATCCCACCACATGGTTGTTTTTCCTTGCAAGTGATAGGTTGCAATTCTTGTAGGATAATCATGCAGCTAGAAATATTTCTTCATTTCCAACAACTAGACCTCATCCTATTCTCCCTTCCTATGCTCACCATTGAAAATTAGTGGCTTTATTTCCTCTAAGGGCACACACTTTAGCTGCTCCCTAGAAGTGAAATTGCATGAGCTCTCCTAGTAGAAAATAATCTACATAGAAGGAGATAGGTTGGATTCTTTTCGGTCTCAAACTGATGACCTGCCAAAAAGGTTGTGTTCTGAGTTTCTAGAGAGCTGCAAGCAACTGACGTAGGTAGGTCCTCTAAATCTCAACGCTAATATCTCTCTGGAAAAATACAAAAGCGAATACACCATTGACGTTACGGCAGTTTCCAATAAAATTGACCTCACTTGCTAAATTCAGATTCTGAATAAAGTACGAGTCACAACAGTCGGATTTAGGGTTAAAGCGAGATGTTCTCCGTCATACAATGACAGAGTCACTCACAATTAACGTAACCAATGCAAAACCCAACTAAGACCATATTCTCTCAGCTAGGGTTACTGTAGATGTTCTATGCAGAACGATTAGCTCAATACGTAGAAAAACCAAAATCCAGAGCGGTGTAAAAGATTTCGGTTAAAAGATTTCATGTGGATATATATTAGTTTTTTAAAGGTTAATATTTTTTGTTTTTATTTTATGTTTGAAATATAAATCTGAATGAAATTGCAATTTGTGTTGTTGTTTAAATTGTATTTTTGAATGTATAAATGGATTGAGATCAAATTTAATCACTCAAATTTACAGATTTAACAATTTTTTTCAAGATATCATGCAAAATTAAAAAAAAAATCACTCAAAAAATTTAAACAATATTATGACTAAAAATAAAACCTATAAACGTAATTATATAATTATAGTAATTTATGTTATTTTGTTTTTAAAATTTGAATTTTGAATTAACTTTATATTTATATATATTAATATGTACATTGCTATTGTTATGTCAAGTTAATTTTATTGTTAAAAATAATATAAATGTGATAACTTAATCATCTTGATTTTGATTTTGTTTTGAGTAATTTTGGATATATGAATAAAAATAAAGTGAATATTTTTTTCTTAATATATTATTATAATGATAATTTTTGTTTCATTTATAACTCTAAAAAAAACTAATTTATATTTTTTCTCTCTTCTTTTTAACTTCTTTCTCCTTCTTAAATAAATAACCATACTAATCAATTGTGAGCTAGAAAATATGAAATAAATATTTGATTTGATTGATTTTTTTTCTTAGATAAAATTAAATATACTAAAAGCATCTCTTACAATAATTTTATTTTTTATTAATATTACCTAATACACATAGACTTCTCCCAAAATGTATTGTAAGAGAACATTTATTTTTTATTAATATTACCCAATACACGCATAGAGTTCTCTCAATATGTATTGTAAGAGCAATTCTCTTTTATTACTAGAATTAACCATTTCTCAAAGTCCATGTATATGTGTTATTATTATAATTTAAAATTATTCTTATTAAAATCACTCGTTATACTAGTAACAAACTCCTTACTCTAATTAAAATTAAAACTCCTTACTCTAAAATTAAAACATGTTTTAATAAAGCACATAAATACTAACAAATTACATGCTTCGAAATCATTGTAACACAATATAAATGTTGTTATGTTGGTATCATAACAATATAAAATGGATTAAAATGTGAGCGTGAAGAATGCGATTTATGTAGATTTTCCTAAGACACCATTAACCACTCAAGATTATTGGGGAGTGTGTCAATTACTCAACAATAAAAGTAATGAGGAGCATGGAGCATGGATGTTAATGTTGCAACTACCCAATATGGATGTTAATTAATATGGATGTTAATTAATATAGTGTTATGTTATGTGATGCAATCTGCACTCCTCAGAGCACGCTCGCCTTCCACAGGACCTTCTTTCTCTTCGGCCCGAAGAATTCAAAGGCTCTTCTAACTCCCTTTTGGGAATTCTGCACCCACAGTTCACTTCGCGCGACTCATCTTCCTTGGCTTGTCGAGGAATCGAAACTCGCGGCTTCGCGAGTTCGTGGTCTATCTTTGGGTCCCCAAATCCCCGAGACCCGATGACTTTTTGTCAATCGTTGAATTTCCTCCCTCGGCTATCGGAGTTCTCCCTATCGGGAAATCGCTACTCGCGATGTCGACAATTCGAACTTCCAACCTCTGAATCTCGATATGCGGATTCCCCGATACACATGTGGACTGTCTCTTCAACTCCCCGTCACTTCTATCGGACTTCGCGGGATCGCGAATTCGGATGTCGATGGACTTGGGACTTGCCTTTCCCCGATCCCCGATACGATGCCACCTGTACTCCACTCGCTTGCGTGGTCCCACACTACCACATCACTGTCGGGATATCGCGGATTGCGATCCCAATGTGCAAGTGTCTCCCGTTCTCAGGAATCTCGATTCTATGAACTCTGATACTTCGATATCTCTCGACACGCGTCCCACACGATTAACGGTTCTGATCCTATCGGGATATCGTGGATCGCGATATCGCAACTTCCGTTACAACAACTTGTTGTTTCAACACGCGATATGCCGATATGCGATGTCACGTGCAGATCTGACAGTCCCTGCGACTCGGGATCGACAGCTCTGCCCCTCCTGAGCTTTGAACCTCCTCGCGCCTGTGCCGATAACCTTCTCGCTCCTCCGTAAGATCCAACAGCCCATGTAATTTCGTGAAATATCCTCAAGGATTTCATCCGCCCGTTCTTCCCTTCAGTGGATCCCCGAAATTGATGAAGTGCCTTCCTATTGAGCTCTTCTGCCCGCTCACCAACCTGTGATGCTTCCTTTTGGCCTGCTCGCGCAACTTAACTCCGCTGTTCTGCAACAACTTTGAAGACCTATCCCTCTTGAGCTTTGCTTCGACCTTAGGTTCTCGGCAAGAACTTCCTTGCTCGCACTCCTTGCGAAAAATCTTCAACAACTTCGACGGGTTGAAGTTGTTCAACTCTGCGCACTCCTGCAGTAGCAATCTTCAATATTCCTTGCTCAGAATCGCAAATCTGAGACTTAGTTGGCCTGCGTACTCCTTGCACGGCTCTTATAACCCACTTTCACCTGGGGCGAATGAGAACAAAAGTTAAACTGTTGAGCCTTTTGTCAACGCACTCCTTGCGGACAAATTCAACCGCACTCCTTGCAGGAATCCTTGCTCAAACATAGAAACAATTGAAACTCATTCTCACTTCCTCTCAGACCTCAATTCAACCATGAAGTCACATACACAACATATAAAAGCAAGTAGATAACAGGAAGCAAACATTCATGAGCATAATATCATAAATACACAGAGAATAACACAAACCATGGATTTGAATCAGAACTCTTTCTATTAATTCAAATGCTTGTACATGGGTGTTCTTCATACACTTCTGTGCTTGCTCTTCTCTCCTTGAATGCTCTCAATAATACTCATGCTTATGTTACAATGTACAAAGGAGGGTGTCTATAT
>JASDQU010684596.1:14651-33623 GCA_032191745.1 Picea mariana
TATTGTGAAACAAAAAAGAATATCCACAAAAAAAAATAGTACACATATAGTAAAGAGTCTCAACAACTTGCATATTCAAATTAAACATGGTGAGTTCCTTTTGAAACCACAAAAGTGGTAGTTTTTTCTTCTCAATGATCGATATCATTGTCCATAATAAATTTGACAAGAGAGAAAGGATCCTCGTCCTCATTAGTTCCTCCAAATTCGTAACTTATTATCGACAAGTGTTTGTTAACTACCTTGTGTGTGTGAAAATAATGATCTTGGTGTTGGAATATATAATTCCTATTTATCTAATATGATGTATTAAGCAATAGAGTCAATCTCTACATGAGTTGTGTGATCTTATTATTAGGAGTTTGTTAGGGAGTTGGATTTATGAGATCCTAGATTCATGTTTATGGTTGAGATATTTGCTCAACCTCTCATCCTATATTTGGAATAAGTTAGATCTAATAACTATTAGTGAGCTCTATATAATGAGCCACAAATGTATTGTATAATGTAATTCAGTAATCTAATAGTAATGTCTCTCTCATCTGTTAATTAATTTGGTATCAGAGTAGGACTAGGCATAAGTCCCTCACAGGAGTGCCCAGGAACATGTGAAGAGTAGAGGAATAATCTGATTTCTGAGTGGTGTTGAGCCTGTCACCTGATCTGTTGTATTGTCTAGAGCATGGAGCAACCTGTGCATTGGAGAATCGCTGCCACCATTTTTATTGTTTAACAATTGCTGGAAGACAGGCATGTGAATAAAGATCCTCCATTTGTATGAAGCATTCTTTGAGACGAGTTGTCGTTGCTGCAGTCAAAGAGAAGGAGAAAAGTTAAGGTTGGTGCGGTGAGCGCGCCCAATCAACGGCCGTATTGAATCCTATGTCACTGAGCGAAATATAGCTTGAGAATGGCATTGTAAATTCGTCTGAACCCGGATGGAAAAGCTCTTGCAGGAAATCTTTAAGCGAGTGCCATTGTCAAGAATATCGACCATCATAGGAGTTTGGCCGCAGCAAACTGAAGGAAGAAGATCACCGTGGATTCGTTGAATCTGTCGAAATTATCAATGTATCTGCAGGGGGATTGGACGACATCGAATTCATCACCACCTGATTTTCCTTGGCTATCTGTGCCCAATAAATTATATGGGTGTTCCATGTGAAATATTTGCATGAGACTATGAGGAAACATATAACCGACGAGGTGGTTTAAATAATCCCTGAGGCTCTGGAATGTTCAACTATTCTCGGCTTATTTAGAAGTCCTACCTTGTATCTCATCACTTGCCTTCCAAACAATGCAGAATATAGGAGGCTTTCAGCCTTTCAGGGGCATCTCAGATGATATAAGAGGGAGGCTTGCATGCTACAAGCAGGACTGGATTGGTGGATTCAATGATGGATTTAGAATATTTGCCCCAACCACTTATATTTTCTTTGCTTCGGCTCTGCCTATAATATCCTTTGGAGAGAAAATCGAGAGAGAAACAGAGGGAAGACTGAATGTTGTACATATGCTTGCATCAACTGCGTTATGTGGAATCATTCATTCGATCTTTCGAGGACAAACCTTGTTAATTTTGGGGGTGCCAGACCCTACTGCATTGATGTACACGTATATGTACAATTTCGCTAACAAGAGAAGAGAGATTGGTAATGAGCTCTTCTTACCATGGGCAGGCTGGGTATGTGTTTGGACAGGGATTATGCTAGCAGTTATGGGGATCACCAATGCATGTGATCTCATAAACAGATTCATGAGAGTAGCGGGAGAGTTGTTTGGCATTCTCATTGCCATGCTATTCTTGCAGGAAGCAATTAAGATGCTCGTGTTGGTTGATCCGTCAGATCTTTTAATGACTTATAGTTGAGTTTTAATTTTGCATGCATTGATTAACCATTTGAGAAACTTAGTGAAATAATGAGGAAAGAAGAGGAATTATGACAGCCATATACACATATGCAGATCTGAAATGAATTAATAAACAGAAAACCATAACACGCAGATTGATAACGAAGTTCAACACAACTTTGCCTATGTCTCCGGGCCTTTTCTCTGTGGGTGAGGCTTCTTTATTTCTGTTCAAAAGCTCAAAAGTACATTGTTGCAATGCCCAATGACTACAAGATTGATCTGGTCATGTTCTTCCATATCTATAGAACCATGCAAATAAAACAGCACGCAAAACGGACATCCGGAGCTCCCAGAAATGATCCGACAACGTCTCCTCCTCAAAAGCTTCTCTGCCTCAAAATGGCTTTGGCTTGGCTTCTCCTCAGCATTATTCTACTCTGAATACCCCTTTATGGCCTCAAACATGCCTTGGTTATATAGCTGGGAAGTTGGTTGCTCATCTCCAACTTCTTCCAAGAATTTAGGCTCCAAAACTACCCAATAACTCCCAAAAATGGAGAAAATACATTAAAAATAGGCTAATTAATAACTAAACCCCAAAAAATTGGTTATAAACCCACTTTCTAACTATAATATGGGCACAGCCCCCTTCGATGGCACGCGCCCCCTTGGCAGGGTCGCATGGCTTCATGTGGCCGAGCACCAGCCCAAAAGGGCTGTGCGCTGGCCCCCTTTTGGCGCTCCTTACAATACTTTGCAATATATTTTATAATGTGGGTTTTACAACATAAGAATTAATTTGTTGTATTGGCAAAGGACCATTTCTTAAGGTGTTGGGCTTGGTGGTGGTCATGGGTTCAAAACCCATGGACCCCGAAACATTTTTTTTTTGAAACATGCCACTTAAACTAATGACTGGGTGCCACGTGGTTGCCCATGACTGAGCCACGTGGTATCTCCCCATTTGACGGATTAATACCACTTGTCAGCTATTGACTGGTCCAGTTGCCTGCCACATGTCTTCCTTGTTAGCGAACCTGCCCAATCACCATCAGCTAGAGAGTGCCACTTCATCTCCTGCACAGTCATCATGTTGACATCATCATTGACTTTTTGACCAGTTGACCTTTGACTTTTTACCTATTTGGGCTTCCAATCAGAATGAGATAACTTTCGCATACGGAGCCCATTTGACAAAGTAAATATACCGACATAATTAGGAAGACGAGACAGACACAGTGGCATTGGTTTCATAGGATTCTGAGCACTTTCATTTTTGAGCATTTTTCAAGCCCTGTCAGGCTTCTGGATCCGATTTCGGATCATTGGTTGCTGTGAAGGAGCGCTCAGCAAAAGGAATCTGCCTTGTTGGTGCAGAGGAGAGCGTGAGATAACTCTTCATTGTTGAGAAAGAGAAGTTGCCTGTTGTTGTTGTTATTTTTAGAACTTTTTATTGCCGTGAAGCATATTGAAACCAGGAAACTGTGTTTTGAAGACTCGCCAGCCAAAAAGGAAGAGAGTTGCAGTTGTGCATTGTCCCGAAGGATGTTTTCGTTGCTCCCTGAGGACGCAGAAAGGATAAAGGCATCATTACATGGAGGTGTTATAGAGAAATGAAGTGAGGTGTACGTGCTCATTCCACCGGACTCACACATCCTCCAAATCAAGTCACAAAAGCGAGATTGAGTTGTAAGTGATATTTTTTGTTTGAAGTTGTGAGTATTTATTTTGTTCAAGTTGTGTGAAGTGGTTATATGTTTGTTTTTCAAGAATGATTATGAGATGTAAATGAACATATGTAATGGGCTTGTAATATTGGGCATATGATTGGTGAAAGTATTGTTGATATTTTGTGTACCTGATTGAATTGTTGTAGGGGGTGCATGATTAGTTGTACCCGACACCCAAATTTTTGGTCCAAGTTGTAATGCTTAGCCATGGGAAAGATGATTTCCCCAGGTTTGTTGTAAGCCCTGTTAGTAAGGCATAAACATGCATACATGTTGTAGTGTAGAAGTGCGTGTGATCATAGGATGTGATACTCTCTCATAGGCAGAGAGGTTCTTGTATCAAGATGTGGAATTAACCACAAGGGTAGGTACGGGGATGTCAGGTGTACTCGTATGCTAGCTTGATGTTGAATCAGAGACTTTGGATCTTTGATTCAAGGTGGGGATGTGAGATGGAAGAATCTCAAAGTGTGAGACCAAGTTGTGAGTCTTAGAGTATGAGGGACCAAGTTATGTTTAAGGGAGAGTTTAACATTGATGAGCTATGTAACTGAAAACAATTCCTAGAGAACTAGCGGTTACAGCAGCAGATGACCCATGTGTTCTGGTAGATGGATTGTTTTTTATATGGACATCAATAATTATATGCAGGTACAGGATGCAAGAGGAAGCAAGAAAGTTCAAGGATGAAGCCCATAGTAAGGCAAGCTCAAGTGAAAAATTGAAGCCATGACAGTGATGAACATATGACCACAAAGATATTTAGATAAGTAGTCATTAAGGGAGAGTGTTGGAATATATAATTCCTACTTATCTAATATGATGTATTAAGAAGTAGAGTCAATCTCTACGTGAGTTGTGTGATCTTATTATTAGGATTTTGTTAGGGAGTTGGATTTATGAGATCCTAGATTCATGTTTATGGTTGAGATATGTGCTCAACCTCTCATCCTATATTTAGAATAAGTTAGATCTGATAATTATTAGTGAGATCTATATAATGAGCCACAAATGTATTGTATAATGTAATTCAATAATCTAATAGTAATGTCTCTCTCATTTGTTAATTAATTCTTGGTTCTTGTGAGGAATTGAAGTTTGGAAAAATAGAATACCGTGGAACATTCTAAGGGATGGAGATGTTAAATTATTGTACAATTTGCATAGTATTCCCATATATATCGTGCTATTTGCTTAAAATAACTTAAAAAAAATAACTTGAAAAATGTTGATGAATATTGTTTTCTAATAAAAACTCATTCACAACATTAGTTTGAAAAATGCATACTCATTTGCAATTGAATTTCCATTAGTTACCCAAAAGGATGGTAGCATTGAAATGCTTGCCTCATTTCTCACAATCAATATTGCTATGCTAATGATAACTAAGGAATTACTTGATTATTCATTTCTTAAAAAAATATTGCTAGCTAAGTATCAATGCAAGGAGGAATTACTTGATTATTCATTTCTTAAAAAATATTGCTAACTAAGTATCAATGCAAGGAACTTTTTTGAAGGAACTTCTTCCAAAGGAGAGGAAAAACAAAAATATGTGTAATTTTTTAAGTATATTTTTATCATAGTTTTAGTTGAAATATTTGAGGGAACTTTTTCCAAATAAGAGGAAAAAAAACATCTATATTTTTATTATTTTTATCATAGTTTTAGTTGAAATATTTGAGTGAGAGAGTCCACTTTTACGAAATTCGGGTTCAAATGGAATACTCTACATCCTAAATTAGTGCGATATAAAAATGAGTTTCACCATCTTGCATTCAAGGATAACTTTTATTAAATTGTTAACAAAAAGTCATGGTTGTTGCTTAATGCAAAGGATATGAAGGGATCAAATATCGAGGATTTAGGGCCATTTAACCCTTCCATGGAAGGGATGTGGACGGTTTTCCCTTCATCACAACTTTATCTTCTAAAAGGGAGAGTACCATTTCAAATATTTCACAGGTTGCAGGTTGTTTTGATTAGGTCCCACTCATCGTAGAATGGAAAAGTTGGTATTGATCTTCCAACTTCAAAGTTACACTCAAAAGGCCTAACCTTTTTCATTGATCAAGATACATATTTAAATGACTTAGATATGTGTAGTTGATTTGAATATCCTTTAGAAATCAACATTGCAGTGAGAAAAGAAGAAAAAAAATCATTTTTCTACCTTATTTTTAAATGTGAACTTCCGCATAGCATGAGCAAAATCTAAATTTGTACATGAGATAAATATAGTTTTTTTGGGGTTTCATAAACATAACTTTGTATCATTCTTATATTTTCATACATTTCATTAGTTGTTGGAGAAAATTCTCATATTTTTACTCTTATGGCCTACCAACATAGAAAATGGTTACCTTAGATAACGTAGATATACATAAGAGGTATTGCATAGCATTTCCTTTATACATAAAGGTTTTATGGAGAGATATTATGCGACAAATTGGAAGAGTCAAAAGATAAAATATGTGAAACAAAAAACACGGTGAGGCTATGCTCACTTCTATATTATTCAATGAAGATGGATTACATCCTTATATAGGAAAAGACTCTACCGAGTCGGTTACATGAAAACCAAAGACAACAAGACTCTCAACTATGAACTGACTCTTAACACGCCTACAACTGACTCTCACAATTGAAGCTTATAACTGATGCTTACAACTAACACTTACTCCATTATTTCCAAGTCTCCTCCTTAATGGAGAATGGATTGACTTCTACACCTAACATCTCCCTAAATAGTTGAAACTTAATCTTTCCAAGAGGCTTAGTGAAAATATCAACAACATTTTCACTAGTATTACAATACACAAGAGTTATTTCATTTCACTGCAACTTTTCTCTAAAAAAATGATACTGAGCTTCAACATGCTTTGCCCTTGCATGAAAAATCAGATTCTTTGCAATATTGATTGAACTTTGATTATCACATCTGATCATCGTAGGTTTCTTTCGTTCTTCTCCAACATCTTTAAGAAGTATTCCTAACCAAACAACTTCAGAAGTTGTTGCACACAAGGCTTTATATTCTGCTTCAGTAGAAGACAAAGATACAGCAGGCTTCTTTTTACTGCTCCATGAAACAACCTCGGATCCAATGTTGAACGCATATCTAGTGGTTGATCTTCGATCATCCAGATTGCCAACCCAATTAGAATCTAAATAACCTCTCAACTCAACATCAGACGAATCAATATATTTAATACCATAATCAAATGTACCTTTTAGATACCTGAGTACTACCTTTGCTGCATTCCAATGGCTTTCATGAGGTTTCACCACGAACTGACTTAACACACTCACAGAATATGAAATATCAGTTATGGTTGTGGTGAGATAATTCAAACTACCCACCATCTATCTATACACAGTGCCATTCACCTCTTTCGAACCATCATCACAAGAAAGTTTCACATTCTGTTGCATGGGAACAATAGAAGACATACACTGATCTATTTTAAATATCTTAAGTATTTCTCTGATATACTTACTCTGAAAAACAAAAGTTTGGCCTGCATTTCTCCAAACTTCAAGACCTAGGCAGTAATGTAACTCACCAAGATCTTTCATTTCAAATACCTTTGATAAATGCTCCTTGATTTCATTAATTAACTTCTCTGCATTTCCTATAATTATTAAATCATCAACATATAATGAAATCAATACTATATACCCCTGTTCATCAAATTTGGTATACAGATTTGGATCACTTTTGCTCCTCATAAAACCCTCTTTAAAAAAGAAAGAGTCTATCTTCTCATACCATGACCTAGGTGCATGTTTTAGTCCATACAATGCTTTGTTTAATTTACACACTAAGTGTTCTTGCCCCCTTTCCACAAACCCTTCAGGTTGAGTAAGGTAAGCCTCTTCCTTTAACTCACCATTCAAAAATGTAGATTTAACATCTAACTGATGCAGCTTCCAATGGTACTTTGTAGCTAAAGAAATTAACATTCTGATAGTATTCAATTTATCTACTGGTGCAAATGTTTCAGCATAATCAATACCTTTTGTTTGTGAATACCCCTTTGCCACCAATCTATCCTTATACTTATCTATACTACCATCTGATTTAAACTTGGGTTTGTATATCCATTTGCATCTAATGGGCTTCTTATGTTTAGGCAATTCAGTCCATTCCCAAGTATTGTTTTTCATTATATGTTCATATTCTTCCTCCATTGCATTTCGCCATTCATCATGTTCATTAGCTTCATCAAAACTGATGGGTTCTATGACATTTGAAACGCTACTCATTAGGGCATAGTCTTTATACCTCTCAGGAAGCTAAATCTGTCTTGAAGATCTTCTCAACTAATTATCTTCCTCCCCACTTTGTGAAGATCTATCTTCACCTCTAGGTGAACTATGACTACTTGAATTGCCCATATCACTGAGTCCTTCTTGCTACGGCTACTACTGTCATTGCGGTGATGGTTGTTGCTGTGGTAGTTGTTGCTTCTCTTCTTTAAATCCTTCATCAAGAAGTCTATGCCATTCCTCATGACTATTGTCATCATGATTTCCTACTTCCTGCTCATGGAAAAGTACATCTCTACTTGGAAATACTTTGTGAGTAGCAGGATCAAATAGTTTGTATGCTTTAAATTCATAACAGTACCCAATGAAAATACATTTGATGGCTTTAACATCCAATTTCCTCCTATTCTCCTTTGGAATATGAGCAAAAGACTTACACCCAAATACTTTCAAATTATAAACTGCAGGTTTGGAACCATTCAAGGCTTCGAAAGGAGTAACATTATCAAGACACCTTGTTGGACTTCTATTCTTTAAATAAACTGGAGTATTTATGGCTTCAACGAAAATGCATTTAAGAGATTCTTGCCTTTCATCATACCGCGTGCACACTCTATGAGAATTTTGTTTTTCCTTTCAATGACTCCATTTTGCTGTGGAGTGTGAGGTACTGTAAACTACTATACTATTCCATTATCTTTGCAATATTTGTTGACGTCCCCTGATTTATACTCTCCCCCTTAATTTGAATGGAGGATTTTGATGGATTTTCCTGTCTTCTTTTCCACCATGGTTCTGAATTCTTTAAAGTACTCAAAAACATCACTTTTTTGTTTAAGGAAGTAAACCCATGTGTATCTTGTGCAATCATCAATAAATAACATAAAGTAAAATGCACCTCCTAAATACCTAGTCTGCATAGGCCCACAAACATCAGTATGCACAAGATCTAACACATCTCTCTTTTTCTTATCAGGATTAGAGGGAAATTTATCTCTGTGCATCTTTCCTAATGCACATCCATCACAAGCAACATTCTCATTATTTAACATGGGAAGTCCTTCAACCATATTCTTTTTCTATAATAACAATAAATCAAGATGATTGATGTGTCCATACCTTTGATGCCAAAGAATCTATGTTGGCATAGTTGCAGAAGTCAGTGCATGATGTGCTTTGTTGGTAACATCAAGTTTGTATAGGCCTCCTGCTCTGACTCTTGTTGCAACAGTTTGGAAGTGGTCCAACAGATCCTTCACTATGCAATAATTCTTGAAGAATTCAACCTTCAAGTTCTGATCTATAATGGTGGACACAGAGATCAATTTTTTCTTTATTCCTGGAACATACACCACATTGTGAATGTGGTGAACAATACCATTCGGAAATATCACATGAATGTCTCCATATCCCTTGATCTGATTAGCGCGGTCATCTCCAAGATATATGCTGGCACCATTCTGTGTTTCTTTAAAATTAGCATACCAATTTTTATTACAAGTCATATGTACTGATGCTCCAGAATCCACAAACCAGGCATCAGAATCATCCATTTTAGTAGATAAAGAAGCATTAGACAAAAACATCCTAAGATCCCTTGAGTCAAAATTTGGGGGTTCATCAATATCATCACTGGCAATAAATAATCTGAGATCTTCATTTGAATATTTTTCTGCATAATGACCTGAATGTGTTCTAGGTTTATTCTTGGCCTCACCACTTTTCTTCTTATGATAGTCTTTAACAATATGTCTAGGTTGACCACAATAAAAACAACTCTTTGACTCATTCCTCTCAGATTTCATACCTTTATTTGGAGGTTGTCTTCTCTAGGATGAACTGCCTCTCTGCCATGAACCGCCTCTCTTGCATGAACTGCCTCCTCTGCCTCTTACTCCCAATCTCCCTCTCGCAGATCTATTATTTGACCACAATGCCAAATATTTACTCGGAGGCTTCAAATTCCTGCGCCTCTCTTCCTCTTGCAGAAAAATACCTGTTAGTTCTTCAAACGTAGGAGGTTTCTCCCTTGCTGCGAGACCTGTTATGAACATATGATAATCTTCTAGCATACTATTTAAGGTAATAGTGACCAGAGGATTGTTGGAAAAAGTTTCCCCTATATTTACTAGCTTGTCTTTCACCTCTTTAATACGACCCAAAAATGAACTAACAAATTCATTTCCATCCATCTTAATGCCTAGCAATTTAGTTTTCAGGAACAAAATGTGATTTGTGTTGCTAGTTTCATACAATGTTTTCAGCGTTGTCCATGTTGCAACAAAAGTTATAGCTTCTCTAATATGTGGAATTATGCTATCTTTAACAGACATGCACAACAATACATTTGCCCTGTTTTTGTGCTTCTCCCAATCTTGGATTTGTGTTGATGTTGCACGTGCAGTCGCACCTACAGTCGCATCAGGGTTCAGTTCAGTTCCATTCGTAATGTTCCAGACACCATAGCCTTCCATGAGCCTCTGCATCTTGAATTTCCAGTTAATGAAATTCAAGCCATCTAACTTGTTGTCTTTGTTGAGGTAGGTCTCTTCCAGAGGATTCTCCATCGTTGCAATTTAGTCTCTGCATGTAAATCACCAAGGATATGCAACTTTATATCACTCTTCCTTCGAATACCATCGATCCGTCTCAATCTCGGCTCTCAACTTCCACACACAAAATCTCACAAATAATATTCTCTTGAATAAACTTTAATATCCACTTATACTTCAAAATTATCCACTGTGAATAAAAATTCACTGTTAATAAACTCCAAAATAAAACCCACTTTTAAGTAATAATTCCACCTCTATGATCTTTAATAAGAAGACTCCACCTTTATAATAGAACTCCACTTTAATAAATACTTAATTTGTATGAAAAAGAACCTTCATGATTTATAAAGAAATTTAAAATATATACCCTTTCTCATGTGCATGCACAGGAGAAGTCATGGTACTCTTATTCAATAATCCAAATAAAATCTTACGCTTCTCAAAATCTCACGCTACCTCACTAAAATTCCCACGCACGCAGGTTCCACTCTCACATATTTTTCCACAGAACTACTACAGGCTTTACGACCCCTCTTTCAAACCCCTCGATCCACAAAAAAAAATGCTCGTCTCCCTCACAAACTCCATGGATCTTCTAACAGGTAACTCAACCCTTCAATTTAGTGCATCCAATACCATTGACTATCTACTAAAGCATACGGTCTACTGAGATAACCCGTGGCCTCCTTCTATTGCCCCAAGAGATTAGAAATTGGAGTGGATCGTGTCAATCCCTATGCAAGAGAGATGAGCATGGATGCTTCTCGAATCGTCCAAAATATCGAAGCACTCTTCCACAAACTCGCGATCCAATGGGGATGCATGTGACTCTTCTCCAGCTCGAACCCAGGCATGCAAAGACTCAGGGGTTTCCGCACCTTACCCCGTGGCTCTAATACCAAGATAAAATATGCAAAACAAACAACACAGTGAGGCTATGCTCACTTCTATATTATTCAATGAAGATGGATTACATCCTTATATAGGAAAAGACTCTACCGAGTGGGTTACATGCAAACCAAAGACAACTAGACTCTCAACTATGAATTGACTCTTAACACGCCTACAACTGACTCTCACAACTGAAGCTTATAACTGGTGCTTACAATTGGCACTTACAACTGACACTTAATCCATTATTTCCAAGTTCAAAATCATCTTGTAATTGACAAAGACAAAGATGACATGAGAAAAGTGTATTGTAATTCCTTTATTCCATATTAAATACATCTCATCCTTTTAAATTGTTTACTCAATGGAGCTTCTCAACTCCTTGGATCCCAAGGTGCTATAGGACACTCTCCAACATGCTAAAAAACACACACTTCAAAACAAAAATGAAAATTGCAAAAATAATAAAAGAGATGGTCCAATCAGTGATGGTCCATTAAGTGAGATGAAATATTGCTATTTATTGCTATCCAATCCATGTGAAAAGAAAGGTTATAGAATGCTCTTCCTAATTTCTTCTAGCTGGACTAGCTAGACTATTGGAAGTTCATAATCCATCTCAGTTCAAATGATAGGAACAACCTACATACTCAATGCACACATTCCCATAATGATTTGAGTTTTAAGTCATTTTGGATTGAGTGCATTGTTTGAGCACTCAACTTCCCAATATGAATATATTTTTGGTAACTTACTATACCTCTCTTAGCATGCTCCATTGTTTATTCCATATTGGTTGTATCCATGTTTATGTTAATGTTCAGTTACCCATTGAGATGATTCAAGATTAATTTCACTTGTTTGGACTTTTATAGATATTTATATATGTTAATTTTCCTCCATTCCCACCTTGGAGATTGAGATTTGGTAACTTTAAATCATTGTTTTCACTATNAGGTTTGGTTAGAAGGTTTGGTTAGTACACTAGGGATTTTTGTTGGTTGTCATTCCAATACACCACCATTGAACTTGGAATTTGATTTTTTTGTTTTGTATGTCTACATCCAATTATTAAATATGATTTTTGGTTTTGTTTATTTAGATTGCATGTGTGCCCTTTATCCTTATACACTAAATCATGAAATCAGAAGGCTCATTTTTTCATGACATTGTTGAATTGTTAAGAAACATGGGTACTCTATTTTGATTTATTCATTATGTTCAAGCAATTTCAATAGGGAATGAAGTAAGAGATGCACAAGTAGATGATCATATCTATAGAGTATTCTCTTGGGTACTCTATTTTGATTTATTCATTATGTCCAAGCAATTTCAATAGGGAATGAAGTAGGAGGGGCACATGTAGAATATCATAGCTATAGAGTATTTTCTATCTTTACTATAATCGTGTTCCATTTTACACTCGTGAACAACACCGATGAGGCAAAAAAAACTTAGTTTCTTGTTAAATTTTTTCCATGTATTTGGGGTTCTTTGCAATAGCTAATATTTTCCAACAAATTTACAACATCCACGTGCTCATTAAACTACAATAAAAATTTTCCAAGTTACCACCTATTTTGATACAGGATTCTGTCAAGCAATTTTGTAGATTAATCAAACTAAATGAAATAAGAAACCCATCAAGAAATATCTTCTCACTGCAATATGAAATCCATCAAGAAATATCTTCTCACTACAATATGTTGAGAAATTATGCTAACTCAGAACAAACTTGACTAAATTGAACTGAATTTGCAAGACTATAAAGAAAATTTTTCCCTCATTTAGACAAGTTTCTTGAGTTCAATTTATCTTGATACGAAATGGTTCAAAATTTCTAATTAAAACTATCAAAAAATAACAAGCAAATGAAAATGGCCCTGTGTTTTTATCTTTTTCTAAAGAAATTCTTGATCTACAGGACAACTAGATAGAATAACTAATCGATATGCAAATAATAAATGCAATTTATTTTTATAAATATATTCCTAAGAAGCTCTAATAAACCTAAAATATTTTTTTCAAGATAGGTTGCAAGGTACTTTGTAATTTGACAAAATTTAGTTTAGCCAAACCCGTTCTACCTTAAAAAAATCAACAACTTTATAATTTGACAAAATTCAGTTGAGCCAAACACGTTCTATCTTAACAAAATCAAGCAAAAACTTGAACTTTGGGATTTTCTTATGATTTCTATACAAGGAATTATGAATTTCTACCTAGACTTACATTTCCTGGTAATTAAATTTGGTTTGAACTAGCTACTAAGAAGAAGTGGCCCTTGGCACCGAAGAGGAGCTAGCTTCCATGAATTTAACATTTTTGAATAATTGAAACTAACTGTGAATAAGAAGTCTCCCTTAGCATCCAGGAGGAGATAGCTTCCATGGATTCAACATTTTTTAATAGTTAACACTAATTACCAATAAGAAGTGGCTCTTGGAACCCAAGAGGAGCTAGCTTCTATGGATTCAACATTTTTTAATAGTGATGCAGGAGCATCACGTTCAAAGTCAAAACGCAAGCGTGGAGGGAAAGGAACGACATCTCAACATGACAGAGTTCACATAAGAAATTAACTGAGAATTAAATCGACTTGTTGAGATATTTTTGAAATAAACATTTTTAAATATGTCATGTTTGTAAAGTCGTGAATGACTCTAAGGGGTTGCAGATATAGAGTGTTGACTCTTATCCGGCAATAACTATTAGTTATTGTAATAGGACAAAGTAGGTAACCGCTAAGAGTTTGATAGGATAGGTTATAGACAAGATGACAAGAGCTCGTGGAGTTGGTCCTTAGATAGTTTATTGTTTCATTGTAATAGAGGAGAATGTATGAGTATTGTAAGAGATAGAGATCAGAGAGATCGGTAGAATAGAGTAGAGTATAAGAAACACTATGTAATTTGTTTTCATGAATGAATAGAACTGACAGAATTGTCCCAAATCCTTGGATTGTGTTCATTTGATGTATGAATGAATGAATGTTATATTCTGTTTGTGGTTATTTCCATTTTCGTTCATGTAGGATTGTTCGAGAGATTGACTATATGAGTCCATGATGGAATTGGATGAGTTTCAATTGTTTCTCTTCTGAAACTTGTATGCAAGGTGTGCATCTCGAATGCAAGGAATGCATCGAATGAGTCTCGGATTGACTTAGAAGAGCTCAGAGAGAGATAACAAGGGAAACTTAGGCTAGGTGCAAGGTGTGCACAGCATCAAGGAGTGGCCAAGCATCGAAGAACCAGAACAAAAGAACGCCAGGTGGGAAAGAAGAATTTATTTTCAATAAATCCTTCGATCTGAGTTATCAAAATCCTGAGAACGCAAGGTGTGCATGGGAAGTCAAATTCCTTAAGGATAAAGCTCAGAAGGGATAACACTTTCAAAAGTTTTGACAAGATCCAAGAGTCATACTCGTAGGAGGAGTAAAGGTTCAAAACCTTTGAACATTTGGAAAATCATCTAAGTCGGAAGAATATCAGAAGCTTAGGATGGAGGAGTGACAGTGTTCGTTGGATCACAACGTAGAGGATCAATAGTCATATGATCTGTGTAAGGTGCATGAGCCTTAACGCCTTGCACGCATAGGAGAGATAACCTACCAAGGTTTGATACTTGACGTTTCCGAAGCTCGAAGAGCTGGAAACCCAAAGCAGAATCTCGGTCGTCCGATCGCAGGAACATATCTGAGCCATTAGATTGTTCAGGGAAAACTTCAAGCGTCGGATTGCCAGAGTGGATCTGAGTCGTCAGATACTGTGAGTCCAGGAGGAGGAAAGTTTGAAACTTGAAACACTCAAAGCACCGAGAGTTTAAGGGACGAATAGAATCTGGACCGTTGAATCCCGGAGGATATGTACCAACCGGTTGGGAGATCCAGAGGAAGGAAAAAGGTTGAAGTGTTGAAACACCCTAAGCCCGAAGAGCCGAAGAGCCGAGAGTCTTCGATATATAAGTGGACACTTGTCAACAAATTGTGAGATTCAGGTAAGTTGTTGTGGATTTTTTGTTGAGAACTGAGACTATCAAACCCCGAAGACCTAAATGTGATTCAGAGCCATCGAATCTAGGCGAGACGTGGCATAGATGCATGCACTCTGGGTAAAGTCCTGAAGTAATCCACAATCGTTAGATCATGAGGACATGTGGTAGAAATCTTCATACTTCACGGGGAGAGAAAAGTTGAGAGTTGAAATGTCTTAAGTCTAGAGACGTGAATGGATCGCAACCATTGATCCAACGAGGACACATGTCAGTGGATTAGAGCCTTCGGATAAAATCCAAACAAAGGAAGAGTTGAAGTTTGAGAACTCCGTATTTCAGAGTTCCTAAGTGATCAACACCGTTGATTTAGTGGGACAATTGTTCGTAGATCATCATCTCTAGGAGGATTAGAGTACGGAATGAGTTCAGCTTGAGATTTCAAAATCAAAAAGTCAGGAATTGAGAAGAGATCGCATTTGTTGATCTCAAAGAGACAAATATGGTCCGTTGATGAGGAAAGTGAATATCTGAACCGCAAGTTTGGAAGTACCGTCAAGATCAAGAGATCAACGGTCCTGTTACATTGCGGGGATAGGAGTTGCGCAGAGTTTAAGATATTGAGGGCGGTCCATAATCCAAACCGTGGTTTTGTCAGAAGGACACGTGGAAGATTGAGGAGAATTGCGGGCCCAAAAGTATTTTGACTTCAAACCACTTGTGGTCGTGTGCACAATCACGTGGTCACTGCCCAAGGTCACATTCAAGAGAGGGCTTATCTAAAAAGGAGCTATCACTCAGCACTCTAAGATTTTGCAGTAGAGCGAATGGGAAGGTCACGTGTTCTATCAAACTTGTAGTAAGAAGTTGAAAGGGCTTGTGTCTTGATACAAAAGGAAACCATTAGGGTTTCAGAGGGTCATTAGACTCAAGAATCGAAGATCCTTTGACCAAGAGGTTGCGCATCCCTATGGGGGAGTAGGGCGACTGCATCAGGTGGTATCAAAGAAGATATTAATTTTGTTTGAAGACAATAGTCAAAAGGATAAAAAGGAGGTAAGTTGGTATCATTTGTGGTATCAGAAAATTTGATTTCTATTTGTAGGTGACAAAGTGAATCATGCCACCCAAAAGGCGTAGAGCGAATCCATAAATGGAAGAAGAAATGAGGAAACTCTGAATGAGACTAGACACCATGGAAACTGTACAGAGGAGAACACCAGGCACTGGAGATATTAATGAATCTAAGAGCGAAGAAACAAAAGCCGAAGAAAATTTAGTAGAGGATGTTGCACAGGATCGCTTGATAAAAGTTGTTTCAAAGATAGGAGCCAGAGCAAGAATAGAGGTACCAATGTATGAAGGCAATTTGGAATTTGAAGAATTGCTACATTGGGTATGTGCTATGGACAAGTACTTCGATTATGAAAATATCAAAGAAGAAAAAATGGTGAAGCATACAATGACAAGACTCAAAGGTCATGCACCGCTATGGTGGGATGAACTGCAAGCTGAATGCAAGAGCAATGGTAAGAAAAAAATTAAGAACTGGGATAGGATGGTAGCCAAGATGAAAGCCAAATTTATCCCAGAGGATTATCAAATAAATCTGTTCAGGAGATTACATAACCTAAAACAAAGGAGCTTATTAGTGAAGGAGTACACTAAGGAATTTTACAGACTGAACATCAGGGTTGGACAGAAAGAGAATGAAGATGCCAAAACAACCAGGTATATCAATGGGATGAGATATGAAATGCAAGAGGATATCAACATGATGTTTGTTAGTACAATCAAGGATTCTTATCAATCATCCTTGAAAGATGAAGAGAAATTGGCTAAGAAGCAAAACCAACAAAGAAGAGGAGGAAATTCCAGTAGAGGTAAGGGAACTAGTAGAGAGAAGTTCCAGAAGACGAAGCTTGAAGATGACAAACAACATAGTCACCATGTGAAAGGTGGAAGTTATAAAGAAGGACAACATGGAGGAAGAAACTCTTTTTCTAGAGGAAGAGGAAGAGGGAGAGCCAAAAGAGGCATAGTTAAATGTTATACAAGTGGAAAACCAGGGCACAAGTCTTGGGACTGTCTCAAGAGAAAGTATGAAGTAGGAGGTGAAGCACACACTGCTGAAGCACAAAAGCATGTGGAAGAAGAAGCAACAGAAGGAGGAAAGAACCTCATGATGAGGAAAATTCTTCTTAAACCAGAAAAGGATGTAGAGGAACCAGTTCAGCGAACAAGTCTGTCCAAGATTGCTTGCAAAGTGAAAGACAGAGTTTGCAAGGTGATCAAAGACAGTGGGAGAAATGACAATATAGTATCCACATAGATGGTGGAGAAACTAGAACTGAAGACAACTGCACATCCAAACCCATACAAGGGATCATGGTTGCAGAAAGGATATCAAGTGATGGTAAGTTAACAATGCCTAGTTGAATTTAAAATAGGAGGTTATAGGGATGAAATATTCTGTGATGTAATTCCTATGGGTGTCTATCATATTTTATTAGGGATACCATGGAAGTTTGACCAAAAAGTTATTCATGATGGAAGAAAGAATATTTATAACCTAGAAAAGAATGGTAGGACACATATGTTGTTACCCATAGAAGACAAAGAGCAAAAGAGAGAGGATAGTTCAAGTATACTTCTCATGAGTGGGAAGAAACTCTTGAATGAAGTCAAGAAGGAGAAATAAATGCAGTTTGTTGTAGTGAGGAAACCTAGAGTTATCCTTACAAATACTTCTGTAGAAGATTTGCCTGAAGAAATTTAGGAACTGTTAGAAAACTTTGTTGACATAGTAGTGGATGAGTTACCTCACTCATTGCCACCCATTAGGAGTATAAGCCATCATATTGAACTTATTATAGGAGCTAGTTTACCAAACAAATAGGTTTATATGTTGACACCTAGAGAGAATGAGGAAGTCAAAAATCAAGTCAAAGAGTTGTTGGATAAAGGTTTAGTCAGGGAAAGCCTAATCCCTTGTGTAGTACCAACTGTGTTACGTCCAAAGAAGGATGGAGGATGGAGAATGTGTACAAATTCCAAAGCCATCAACAAGATAACCATTAGGTACAAATTCCCCTTACCGAGGATGGATGATTTGATGGATTGTTTGAGTGGAGAAAGCTATTTTTCCAAGATAGACTTGAAGAGTGGATATCATCAAATAAGAATGAGAGAGGGGGATGAATGGAAAACAACATTCAAGACAAATGAAGGATTGTTTGAATGGTTGGTCATGCCATTTGGGTTCACAAATGCACCAAGCACATTTATGAGATTGATGAATGAAGTATTGAAAGACTTCATAGGTAAATTTGTCATAGTATATCTGGATGACATACTAATCTTCAGTAAGACAAAGAGAGAACAATTAAGACATCTGAAATCAGCGATGGAAAATTTGTGTAACAACCTAATATTTCTAAAAATCATTAAGTTTCATAAACATTATCATTTAGTAAACTGAAACAATAACTTCCTAGCATAATATGGATTTTCATAACAGTAACTTCAGTAACTTAGATTTATCAATACATACTGATTTCATGGCAGAAAGAAATAAATACATAAATTAACAAAGTACCTGGTTCTGATGCTAATTTATGTTTCCTCTGTGCCTTGTTGTTGCCTTCCTACTTCCTGCTACTAGATCAACCCTG
>JASDQU010684597.1:1413-16950 GCA_032191745.1 Picea mariana
ATACAAAATAATAGTTAATAATTTATTAAGCTGGATTTTATTAAATAGATATTAAATCATGAAATTAATTGATTAATTAATTAAACCAATATACATTCAACAATTATTTAACCAGGACAATTAAATAATTAATTAATTAAACTAATATACATTAAACAATTATTTAAATCCTGACAATTGATTAATTGCTTAGGGTTGTTATAGAAAATACATAATTAGGTCCAGATGTACATATCTCAAATATTTATCCCAATCTAATTGAGCCCAAACAAATGTTAATAATTGAATTACTAAGATGAGTAAACTATAATGTTCTAACTGCCTAAAGCCAAGATATTGGACGTTACATACAACATTTCATCAATTAGAATACAAATTATTCTTTATCCCAATTTATAAAGGACACAATGCACCAAATCAAAATCTGATTCTTTATATGAATTCCTCTCTAAAATAAACTTCCAACAGTTTTACTTGTGCCTCATTTTGACTTATGAGCAAAAAGTTACAACATTTAAAAGTTGCAATTTCCACTCTTTTACTGCTACAGAAATATCCTTCATCACTTTCTAAGAAAATTTAGTGCCCAAATCAAAATTCAAGGTGGATAGATCTCTTCTTCTTCTCAATACCTTTCTAGTGACTATTTTTTTTCTCAAATCCGAGCTCCGAGCTAAAAGTTATGGTTCAGAGAAGTTTTAGTTGTTTTTCCCTTTTTATCATTGTATTCTACAAGTGTCTTCTTTCTCTCCCAACACATTTTTATATACACAAATTCTAAAGTTCGCTCCATGGATGTCTACTATGGTTCACAAGTTTTCCATATACTACTCTTGAGCTCCAAATGGACTTCATATCATGGATTTATGCCCTCTGGAAGTAAATTGGTGTCAAAATTTATATCTTATTGTTTCAGTTGTAACTTTCTCATACGAGCTCTGTTTTGCGCCTAGAGTAGCTCATCGGATAACTCTCTCTGTGTTCTTTTATTTGAGCCTTGGAGACTAGTGTACCTTGGTATACTTTTTTCTTGTGGGTTTTGATTGTCTAAGAACATCATTTAGGGCCTCAAAATTGCCACGCAAGTTAATGACCTTCAAAAATATGAAAATTTCAAAAATTTTCATATAAAACTTATTATTTTACTGTTATAATATCCCTTTACATCTGAGTCGTTGATCTCAAATCAGGTGAGATATAAACCATTGATCCACTAATCCTTTCCAAACCAACAGATCAATTTCCACCATTGATCGGAAACTTAAAACAATTTGGATCATTGATCTGAGCTCCATCGACGATCGGTCGATCGACAATTCTCTTCGACAAACTAAACTTTCTCATGAATCTCCCCAACGTCTGACCATCATCCATCATTCATTTCTCTTGGAAACCACTTACAACACATCTCTGAACAAACTAACCTGACAGTCGACCATTAGTCATCGACTATTTTTGTTTGTTGATGAAACCACTTCTCCACTTCAATCAACCTGACCATCGGCCATTTCTTGGTTGACATGGAAATTGATAATGTGGCAAGACACGTGGATTTTGATGTGGAGTGACACATCATCCTGAGGTTTCAACTTGGCTGACGTGGCATGACACATGAATGTTGACATGGCATGGCACATCATCACCTTCTTTCCTTCATTGACTATCGACCATTTCTCTTGGACAACCCAAACACCTTGTTGAATCAGTTGATGCTTGACCATTGATCATCGACGCTTTATATTTCTTGATTAAAAAATTCACTGAATCAGCCAACACCCGACCATCGACCATCAACCATCGACCGTTGAAGAATTCTCTTGAACAAATCAAACACTTAGAATTTTCATCCTCGAAACATGAGAAGAAACCATACAATAGGATAGGCTAAGCAATGTAGCCAACTGGTACCAAGTACGACCATCCATCCATCCTAATGGAAGGAAAACATGATGTCCAATTGTTTTCTTTCCACCCTGATCTGGATTTGCATCCTGCTGGTGTTTCCATGGGCGAGGTTCTCTAGCCTGATGTCTTCTCGTAGTGTCAGTAGGCCTCCAAGAACCTTTGGATTGATTTCCTTTTTGGTTCCCTGCTGGTGCATAAGTGTGTTGATGCTCACACCCTTTCCTTGATGATCGTTGTTTCTCGATATGATGCGGATGATGATATACAACAACTATAGGAATCATTTCTTTGTTCTTCAAATATGCAACACATTGTGCCTTTTATTCAATGACCTCCTTAACTTCTTTATTGTGACCTTCATGTGGGTTTGCTTCATCTCCTTTTGTAGACTCTGCCTCTTATTCAAATTCAAACTCAACAATAACTTCTTTGTTGGCCTTCGTGGTCCCATATTTCTTACTAAGAGACACATCTTGCAAGGTGATTTTCCTTTTCTTGTACTACAACTTCAAAAACTTCTTTTCCACATTAATATTAATGGTACCCACTGATTCTATCCAAGGATATCCCAAAACAATATCCACTTCAACCATATCCATAGCATAAAAATATGAATGCAACACATATTTATCCATGGTGATCTTCAAATCTTTAAAAATTTGAACAATTTCACCCTCAACCTGTGTGCTTTGAACACTCTTTGCAGGAACTTGCAATCTATTTGTTAGAACTCTTTATGTCTTGGGTAATTTCAAACAAAAAAAATTCGCTACTGGAACTTGCAGTAGCACCTTCATTAAAAAAAATGGCAAGAGATTCTACTCTCGAGAATAACAAGTTTTTAAATTTTTGTTTTACAAAATTTATTGGGCCCGAGGCCCAATTTCCAAGTTCAAATCCAATCACTCGAGAGTTGAATCCGATAGCCTACAATCGCCCATATCCTTGCACTACACGTCAAGATATTTTGAAAGTGGTTTGTCGTATAAAGGGGCATCACTTATAGGAGATGTCAACAACTGGAATCCCAATGTTGATGTTATGACTAAGAATGAGTTTGGAGTATGGGAGATATTTTTACCAAACAATGCAGATGGTTCTCCACCAATTCCCCATGGATCTCATGTTAAGATACATATGGATTCACTTTCTGGACCAAAGGATGCAATCCCTACTTGGATTAAGTTTGTTGTCCAAGCTCCAGGTTTTGAACAACTGCCAGTTTTCTTTCAGGAATCATGCTTTCAATTCTCATATCATTAAGATTACTCTAATTTAGTGCAGCCCGGGGATCTATCCTCTAAGTGGTTAGATGCTTCGAGCAGAACACTTGGAAACATCAAGATTTTGTTAGAAAATGAAGGAAAGAGCTAGCTATGGTTGGTCAAAGCAGCCTCCACAAATCAAGGCATTAAAACATAAATTATTAAAAGTAATTCAGTGTTCAAAGCATGATAATAACAAATGCATATGTGGCAGATCATTTCCAGCAGAAGTTCCATATATTGAGCAAGTTCCATATTCGAAGGAGCAGATGGCATGTTCAAGTCAATCTCTTATAAATTTTGAGGCAGCTTATCAGAGATAATATCAGTAGATCGAGGGACAGTTAGAGACAAATGGCACATTGAAGATTTATTCTAGATTTTTGATCTAGGTTCCTTCCAACAGTTCAAGACACATTGCAACCTTGTTTATTTTTAGTTATCCTTATGATTTAATTTGATTTTATTTGGCAGAAATTTTGAACAGTTAGTTTATTGTGATTATTATAAGAGAGAGGATTCAGTCCGAGGGATGAGGGGAAAAGAGATGTAGAGGGGTTGAATCCCTATTTTTGGCTTGATATTACATATCTTAAGACTGTTTTGATCTATCTTACCTATGTAAAGACTTCAATTGCTAATGAAATTGATGGTTAGTTTGTTATCTTTTTTTGTTTATCATCTTCATATTTTCCTCTGAACACTTTGTTGATGTTATGCAAGCTTATGACAAATGCTTTTTGTGTTGAGAAGGTTTCTTTAAAGGGTTTTAGTAATATTTTCCGCATTGGTGTTTTCATCCTTAAATCTTATTTAGAATTAATTATGGATAAAGGTTTATTCCTTTGTTGCATAAAGACATTAAAGACAAGATTTTTTATTGGTGGATTTATCAGTTTTGTTTTTTCCCCTTTCTCTCAAATCACTTCAACTAAAATCTTAAGTTTCTAGCCATTAGTTTTATTTACCTGACTCGTTGCACCTAGGTAAGTGATCTTAACAGATCAGATCATCATTCCCTTTCAAATCAAGCAAGGATTTATCCATCTTAAAACCTATATTGAACATTTTGAAACAAGGTGTACTAGGATTAACTCAATAGCAGTCTTGAGTTGACTTCTAGCACTAACATATTTTGGCGTCGTTGTCGGGGACGGAAATGAAGTAATCTTTCGTGGGAGGATGACATTGATCAGATTCTCTTCTTGATGGTGAACACGAAGTGAACATATATCAAATTGCATATCATTCACCGTGGCAACTCCACTCCATGAAGGAAGAACCTGTTGGTGACTTCACTGATACGGGACAACAATGGCCATAGAAGCTATCTTGGCTCGGAGGTTTTCACCTCTCAATTTTTCAGTTGTTCCTGGTTTTCCTAATCCTACACCTTCTTTCTCAGAATGCGCAGACTTTCTTCCTATTTTCAGAGAAAAGGATGAGGATAATAATGCACATCATGTAATCAATTTTCATTAATACATGGATCAGTTGAATATACATCATGAGGCTGTATTGATGAAAATGTTCATGTATTCATTGGACGGCTATGCAAGGAAATGGTACAAAACTCTTCCTGCTTCTAGTATGTCCTCTTTGGAGGACTTTCATGATGCTTTTTATTTATATTTCAAGATAATTTACCCAACCGAGAGACTTTTTGAGCATTGTTGTGAGGGATACGCATTATACACTCAAAATTTTATAGATTATTCTTCTAGCAGTGTAGATGAAGGGGACGGTAATGTTGAGGAAGAAGAAGAAGATTCATTGTTAGCTATATCTTCTTCTAATTTTGTTTTACAGCATGAGGATTTTCAACAGTCAAATATTGAAATTGATAAAAATGATACTCTAGATGCATTTGGAATCAATCCAAATGTTTCTAATAGCAGTGATTATGATACAAAAGTTGTTCCAAATCTGTTTGAAGGTTATATTGTTGATGATAATACACATAAATATTCATCGTTCTCATTGGAATTGTATCATACTGCTCCAATTTATGATGAATATACTGATGATGAGAAAGAATTAAATGTTTATGAAACATTTAAAGGTTCATTAGTTAACAGAACCTTATCTAGTTCTGATTTTCAGCAAACATATGATCAACAATATATTCATCCTACAGTTGATGACAGTTACGAATTTGTTGTTCATAATACCAATGAAGATATCCTAATTATTGATAAATTTTACAAAGATATCATTGTTGATGAAAGTTATCAGCATATTTCTCTTGATATGTCTTTCAAAACTCATCCTGCGTTTGATCACTATGAAGACAACAATGTTAAAGATCAAGAACAGATTGTTTCCTTTCTCTCAAAATTCTTCAGATGTAATGGGTCAACATATGACAGTTATGGATCTGAATCACATGGATATAGTAAAGGATATCAGGAAGAAATAAATGAGCAATTGATAATGCTTTCCTCTTTGTCAATTATTGAGCAACAACATGTTTTGTAAAAGTTTCGAGATCCAGTTGCCATTTATATGGAGATGTTTTGCAGCGAAAAAGTTCCAGTTGTTGTCATCATAAAGGATGAATTCTTGGGTTGTAAATATGATCTACAAGATTGTTATTTACACTATGCAGTCCTTGCTTTCATGACCTTACACAAAATTGGCAGATTTCAATTTGTTAGCCAATTGCTTACTTGGATACATTGGAAGTTCAATTTTACATGAGCAGTTAATTTCAGTAGTTAGAAGTAGGTAGTGTAAATAATAAGCTCCCTTCCTGAGCATTTGGTTTGCAGCAATATGTTTTGTTTTCAGCAGAGTATTTTCAGGATTTGAATAAGTTGTTGAGGTTTGGAAGGAGGTTGATGACTCCATAGACAAATGGATAAGGCACACTAGATCTCCAAGTTCTTGGTAGCCTCATAGAGAGGACTCCATCCCTCTTGGAGCCCATGTTAGAACTCTTTTGTCTTGGGTAATTTCAAAGAATTTTTTTTCTCTACTGAAACTTCCAGTGGCACCTTCATTAAAAATTTTGGCAAGAGATTCTAATCTCGGGAATAACAGGTTTTTAATTTATTTATTTAAAAAAAAAAAATTGGGCCCAAGCCCCAATTTCCAAGTTCAATGCCAAGCACCCAAGAGCTGCATCCGAGAGCCTACAGTGGCCCATAGCCTTAGACTATGCATCAAGATATTTTGGAAGTGTTTTTTCATATAAAGAAATGTGTTTGTATTTTGCTCATGTATGTGGGATAATCTATATAACACAAAAAATGACATAGTCAATGACTACGCAGAAGTATCTATTTTCATTATAGATCTAGCTGCCATGTGTTGAGATTAGAATAGTGTGAGCGCTTGCAAGAATTGTAATGCCAACCTCTCAATCTACCAAGTGTTTTAATGTGTTGATGATGTTAAATACAAGTGCACAGGTGTAAGTGGCCAATGGATATTGATCCCTGAAAGCTAAGGCATTGACAACATAATTGCCATAAATCATCCAATCATCGGGAAAAATAATAACATGAAAGCATATGAATATCAGGTGATTGTTTTGGGTTCATTTTGTGTTCGTCTAAGGAGCTATCATATTACAATATTCGCCCAAAAAGAGTACCAACATTACACAAGGCGCAAGGGAGAGCCCACACGTAGTTTAATCATATGTAACTTATGGCACAAACTCAATATCCATCAAAACTACACAATATCAGGATGTAAGCCTTGGTGATGGTCTATGGGGTAATGATGCAATTAACAATGAAATCTTAGGGTCCACAGAGGTAGCCTATGGCAGAAACTATTCTCGGTTATCTCAACAGGAAAGGGAGTACAAGAAGCTGCACCATCTTTTAGAGACCTTTTATGCAGGCCCAGTATTGAGCATCTTGAGTACTCAAGTTTCATTAAAAGCAAATTTTATTTGTGGAAAATCTTCTTCTTCTTAGATTCCTCCAATGTCAATGACAATTGCTGGCCCTAGTTCTTCAGAGAAAGTGCTCGTACCTGGTGCTAAGGGGGCATCACTTATAGGAGATTTCAACAACTGGAATCCCATTGTTGATGTTATGACTAAGAACGATTTTGGATTATGGGAGATATTTTTACCAAACAATGCAGATGGTTCTCCACCAATTCCCCATGGATCTCATGTTAAGATACATATGGATACACTTTATGGACCAAAGGATGCAATCCCTGCTTGGATTAAATTTTTTGTCCAAGCTCGAGGTTTCGAATAGCTTCTAGTTTTCTTTCAGGAATCGTGCTGTCAATTCTCATATCATTAAGATTAACCTAATTTAGTGCAACCTAGGGGTATATCCTTTAAGCAGTTAGATGCTTCGAGCAGAACACTTGGCAACATCAAGCTTTTGCTAGAAAATGAAGGAAAGAGCCAAATATGGTTGGTCAAAGAAACCTCCACAAATCAAGGCATTAAAACAAAAATTGTTAAAAGTAATTCATTTTTTCAAAGCATGATAATAGCATTTCCAACAGAAGTTCCATATATTGAGCAAGTTCCATATTTGAAGGAGCAGATGGCATGTTCAAGTCAATCTCTCCTAAATTTTGAGGCAACTTATCAAGGATAATATCAGCAGATCGAGGGACAGTTAGAGACAAATGGCACATTGAAGATTTATTCCATATTTTTTTATCTAGTTGACTTCCAACAGTTTGAGACACATTGAAACCTTGTTTATTTTTAGTTATCCTTATGATTTAATTTGATTTTATTTGCCAAAAATTTTGAACAGTTAGTTTATTGTAATTATTATAAGAGAGAGGATTCATTTTGAGGGATGAGGGGCAGAGAGCTGCAGAGGGGTTGAATCCTTGTTTTTGGCTTGATATTACATATCTTAAGACTGTTTTGATCTATCTTTGTATGCAAAGACTTCAATTACTAATGAAATTGATGGTTAGTTTGTTATCTTTATTTGTTTATCATATTCATGTTTTCCTCTGAACACTTTGTTGATGTTATATGAGCTTATGATAAATGCTTTTTGTGTTGAGAAGGTTGCTTTAAAGGGTTTTAGTAATCTTTGCCACATTGGTGTTTTCCTCCTTAAATATTATTTAGAATGAATTATGGATAATTTTTTATTCCTCTGTTGCATAAAGACAGTAAAGACAAGATTTGTTACTGGTGGATTTATCAGTTTTGTTGTTTCCCTTTCTCTCAAATCACTTCAACTAAAATCTTAAGTTGCTAGCCATTAGTTTTGTTTACCTGACTTGTTGCACCTAGGTAAGTGATCTTAACAGATCATATTATTATTCCCTTTCAAATCAATCAAGGATTTATCCATCTTACAACATCTATTGAACATTTTGAAACAAGGTGTGCTAGGCTTAACTCAATAGCAGTCTTGAGTTGACTTCTAGCACTAATACTATTAACCAACTAAACATTGATCAAATGTAGCTAACTAGGGTTAATAGAAACAATTTTATTTTCTTCATGAATACATCCATGAACCTGTAATATAGAATTTCCACATAAAAATAAACCCTTTCTTATTTCTTTTACATAAAACCATTTTTCTAAAAACACTTTTTCAAATTCTTCATCGAAAATCCCCCTCATATTTCCATGGTCCAATGATTTCCACCATGTGTGAGCATCTTCTCTAAGATAAAAGACTAAATAAATTATCCACATTTATTTCCATTCTGACTTAAGGGCGTTTAGGAATTCTTCAATGCTAGGGCCTTCATCTTTTCCAGTAAAAAATAGCTTGTTGTCCATAACCCAAAAATAAAACTAGGGTTTTTTTTTTAAATAACTTACATTGTAAATCGTGCAGCTGTTTCCGAAAACCTTGAAAAATTGTCGAATTTAAAATGATGATAACTTCACTTCCCGGACGTCATTTCAACTGTTTTTTTTTTTTTAAATTGGGTATTTTTCTGAGAGGAATTCAAATATAAAATTTGTTTTTCCAAATTATACTGATAAAGTTTCATATCTGAACCTGAAGTGCGTCGTCCTCTTTTTTCCCTAGAAAAAATCTGCAAAAAGAGCCAAAAATGTATTCCCTTCTTTGGCCAAGGAAAGTGCTCTGATACCAATTGTTAAGTTTATGAATGGATATGAAAATATACTTTAGAAATAACCAAGAATATCAACAAGAATAATCAAACCATTCACCAAATACTGAACACAAGAAAGTAGACAAAACCCTTAAGGTAGGGTAACACCATATATTAATCCTTAGGGAAGGATAAACCTTCTCAAGCAAACTTTGTTTGTACAATAACAATATTCTTCACCGTGCTTCAATGCATTGCTTACACTTCTTTATATAGCACTCTCTATCTCCTAGGAACCTTCTAGAAATCCTTCTCACATATATTATATCTAACTACTATAGTGGGGGTTATTTAATATAGTGGACCTAGTCCACCTCACATTGAATGAATTCCACTAATAATACATAACCACATTCCCATTGTGTACCTCTCTAGGCACCCCATATTACCCCCTAGGTATACTACATTCCATCCCCCTTCACATGTTTCTTCCTCGAAACACGAGAAGAAACCATACAATATGATCGACTAAGCAATGTAGTCAACTGGTACCAAGTACGACCATCCATCCATCCTAATGGAAGACAAACATGATGTCCAATTGTTGTCTTGCGACCCTGATCTTGTTCTGCATCATGTCGGTGTTTCCATGGGATTGGTTCTCTAGCCTGATGTCTTTCTACAGTGTTGCTAGGCCTCCATGCACCTTTGGTTTGATTTTATTTATGGTTCTTTGTTGGTGCATAAGTGTGTTGATTTTCACGCCCTTGCCTTGATGATTGTTTTTTCTCAATATGATGTGGATGAAGATATACAAAAACTGTAGGAATTTGTTCTTTGTTCTTCAAATCTGCAACACACAATGCCTTTGATTCAATGACCTCCTTATCTTTTGTATTGTGACCTTCATATGGTTTTGCTTCATCTCCTCCTATAGACTATGCCTCTGATTCAACTTCGGAATCGGCAATAATTTATTTGTTGGCCTCTGTGGGCCCATATTTCTTACTAAGAGACATATCCTACAAGGTAACTTTCTTTTTCTTGTACCACAACTTCAAAAACTTCTTTTGCACATTAATATTAATGGTACCCATTGCCCCGAGGTGTAGGAAATTCGGTGACGGAGTGTGTTGTTAAGCCACTCCGTGATGTTAAAGTCATCGGTTCGAAACCTGCGGGGACAAAAAATCCAACCATGTTAAGGGTTGGTGTGGCTCAGGCCGGGTGCGATCCCCGGGTGATTTTGACGGCTTAGATGCCCCTGAGTCATGGTTTCTCAAGCCACAGGTTAATCGCGTAGCCAACAGGTTCCACACAAATTAACAAACAAAAAAAAAATGGTACCCATTGATTATATCCAAGGATATCCCAAAACAATATCCACTTCATCCATATCCCTAGCAAAAAAATCTGAATGCAACACATATTTTTCCATGGTGATATTCAAATATTTAAAAATTTGAACATTTTCACCCTTAACCTGTGTGCTTTGAACATTCTTTGCAGGAACTTGCAATCTATTAACAAACTAAACATTGATAATTTTTTGTTGACAACTAGGGTCAATAGAAACAATAACTTTTTCTATGTGAATACAACCATGAACCTATAATATAGAGTTGTCACGTGAAAATAAACCATTGGTCCCTTTATTATCCTTACTATTGGATTTAGACCACGTTTCTAAGAATACTTTTTCAAATTCTTCATTGGACAGGGCCATCATCTCACTATGGTTAAGTGATTTATACCAAATAATCTACCCAAATTTTTCAACACTCTTTCCATTTTGAATTCCTATCATTTATATATTCTTCAATACTAGGGAAATCATCTATTCCAGTAAAATACATCTTTCTTTGAAGAAATCTGTAACAAAAATTAGGGTTTAAAAAATAACTTACTTTGGAAATTGTGGTTTTTTCTGGAAAAAATTTTGAAAAAATGTCGAATTTAAAATGCTCATAAATTTACTTCCTAGACTCTGTTTTGGCTGATTTGTTTTTTTTAAATGGGTATTTTTTTTAGAGGAATTCAAATATCCAATTTTTTTTTCCAAATTCTACTCAGAAAGTTTCATATCTGAACTTGAAGTGTGTCGCTCTCTTTTTTCCCTTGAAAAAATCTACAAAAAGAGCCAAAAAATTATTCCCTTATTTGGCCAAGGAAAGTGTTTTGATACCAATTGTCAAGTTCTTGAATAGAGATGGAAATATACTTCAAAAATAATTTAGAATCTCAACAAGAATAATCAAAACCATTGACCAAATTACTGAACACATGAAAGTAGAAAAAACCCTTGAGGTAAGGTAACACCATATATTAATCCTTAGGGAAGGATAACACTCCTCAAACAATGCTTTCTTGTACACTAAAAATATTCTTCACCATGATCCAATACATTGCTTTCACTTCTTTATATAGCATTTTATATCTTCTATGAACATTATAGGGAAGGAATCATCTAGAAAGCCTATTTATTATATATAACTACCATAGTAGTGATTATTTAATAATATAGTGGACCTAGTCCACCTTACATTGAATATCTTCCACTAATAATACATAACCACATTCCCATTGGGTATCTCCCTAGGTATACTACGTTCTTGATCAAGCACTTCATTGAATCAACCGACACTCGACCATTGGTCGTCGATGAATTCTTTTGAACAACTCCAACACTTAGAATTTTCGACCAAAACCCTGACAAATTTTGTTTTGCATGAGACCATTTTTCTAAAAACACTTTTTAAAATTATTCATCGGAACTCCTCATCTTGACCTGATCCAATGATTTCCACTATGTCCCATTATATTCTCTAAGATAAAAGACTAAATAAATTCTACACATTTCTTTCCATTCTGAATTGTGGGCATTTAGGAATTATTCAATTCTAGGGCCGTCATATTTTCCAGTAAAAAATAGCTTGTTTTCCATAACCCAAAAAGAAAAATAGGGTTTTTTTTAGTGCAAATCGCGCGGTTGTTTCCGAAAAAACTCTAAAAATTTGTTGAATTTAAAATGATGATAACTTCACTTCCCAGACTTCGTTTCGGATGTTTGTTTTTTGAAATTGGGTATTTGTCCGAGAGGAATTCAAATATCCAATTTATTTTTTCCAAATTTTAATCATAAATTTCCAGATCTAAACTTGAAGTGGGCCGCCCTCTTTTTTCTCTAGAAAAAATATGCAAAAAAAAACAAAAACTTTCTTCCCTTCTTTGGCCAATGAAAGTGTTATGATATCAATTGTTAAGTTTTTGAATAGATATGAAAATATACTTCATAAATAACCAAGAATATCAACAAGAATAATCAAAACCATTCACCAAATATTGAACACAAGAAAGTAGACAAAACCCTTGAGGTAGGATAACACCATATATTAATTATTAGAGAATGATAACACTCCTCAAGCAATGCTTGCTTGTACAATAACAATATTCTTCACCATTTTCCAATACATCGTTTTCACTTATTTATATAAAATTCTCTATCTTCTATGAACATTCTAGAGAATGAATCTTCTAGAAATCCTATTTATTATATCTAACTACCATAGTGGGGCTTATTTAATAATATAGTGGACCTAGTCCACCTTACATTGAATGGCCTCCTCTAATAATACATAACCACATTCGCATTGTGTACCTCCCTAGGTACCCCATATTACCTCCCTAGATATATTACATGCTTGATCAAACACTTCACTAAATCAGCTGACCCCTGACCATCGGCCATCAACAAATACTCTTGAACAACTCTAACACTTCTAATTTTCGACCAAAACCCTGACGAATTTGGACCATCGGTTTCTCGATCAAAATGATCATAAACGTTAATCTATAAAAAATTTCTCAACTATGTTGACACCCGATTATCGACCATCGACCATTGCATATTCTCATTGGAAATCAAACACTCCACAAATCTAGCTGACCTGACCATTAGTCGTCGGAGATTCCCTTCGGATAACTCCAACACTTGAAATTTTTTGACCAATCTCTAATTAGTCTAGGTCGTCGATCTACAAGCCAAGATGATGTTAACCATTGATCAAATTACTTTTTCCAACCTTCGAGAACTGACTCAGACCATCAATCTAATCCACTTCGCAAACCTCTGACATTGAATACTGGTCATTGATTGACTTGACCTTTCAAATGCATGAAAATTTATAAATTTTTAAAATTATCAAAATAAATCTAGGTCATTGATCTCGAGATCGAACGTGATCTTAGGCGTTGATTCTTCAAACTCTTTCCAGCATTACAAAGCGGCCATTAAAACATGAAATTCAACCTTCCAAGTTGAATTTAGCTCTGCAACTTGCAGATTCACACCCTGGATCATCTTTTCAACTGCTCTGAGGCATTTAAAACTCGAATTTGTCCACGAATTTCGGGATTTCACTTTCATTTCTCTGTTTTCTCCAAATTCCATAGACCAAAAATATGTAACAATGAATTTTCCCAATTCACACCCGAATTGGCCCATACAAGCTCGGTGTTTGAACCAGAGCTCTAATACCATAATGTAATGTCCTCGATCCCAATTGCGGTCCATTACATGCACAATATTCATAAAAACAAAAAAAATGATAACTAATTAATTTCCTGAAGCTTCCAACTACAAATTACAACCATATTTAGCTATTGTATGTTACCATTAGTTAAACGCATCTACAACATTTTTAAACAACATGAACATCTACAACATTTTTAAACAACATGAATGTAGCTAAATAACTCAACATAGCAGCATATAAATTCTTATTAAACACAGAGTTCATGCACAACAATTTAACTCATAAATACAAGACAAAAAGCAGATAAAACATTTATCTTTTATCAATAATTGTGCAAATAGCAGCTTGGGACAAACGTTCCACCCAACCATAGAATTTTTGTTTCAAATATCAACAACACGTCACCCCTGAACTAGGGCTAGCAATCCACAAAAAAGGGTGGTCTCTCACTGTCCACTCACAGCTTAGAAAACCCACATCCCACTAGTATTCTCCTACAACTATCTTGATTTTCCACCAACTCTCTTCCTCTCAACCTTCCCAACCAAGGGAATGTACCCATTCACTGATCTCAGTCCCTCGGGCATCCCATTCATTTATCAGGGTCTCTCTGGTAGAGGTAACCAGGAATTTCTCTATTGGGAAATCAAGGGAAATCACTACTAGGAAAACTACCAGCAAAATTAGCAGCAAACAATTGTTGTTACAGTGCAACGCACATAATATTTCACTCTTCATGCTTGACAACCTATATCTTTAGTCTTCAAATCCAAAATTCTTCAGAAGCACTCCAACATGATTTAGAATTCACCCTCCATGGTTGCTTCAACTCCAATATTTTTTCCCTGCTCTCTACTTGTTGTTCATGCCCAAAAACTAATTGTCTAAAACTGTTGTAACAACACATACAAATTTCTCCATTTGGATTGATTTCTTGACTCACACACTTCCCCAACTCGATTATACTCGACCCCCATGCTTGATCCAGGGGATCAAATTTTTCTCAAAATTCAAAGTGCTAGGAATCGCTTCAAATTGAACGGGTGTGTAGGCCTCGTCGTCACGAACCCAACGCAACTCGTTTGGGTTCAAATGTAAGTCGGATGAGAGAGATATCACGTTTTGTTCAAATCGTCAAACAGGCAAAAAAAAATGTGTGCTGACTATACAGTCCATACAGTCTGTATGGATGTTGACGTGGCAGGGCCATACGACATGTGGCAGGTATTGGTTGGCAGTTGTGTGGATGAATTGGCATCTGACACGTGGCATGTTTGTGGAGAATGGAATGGTGACACGTGGCCCAATCAACGGTCGCCATGTGTCACCTGGACAGTGGTTTAAAAATTATGTAGTCGGCAAGACTTGACCCCGCGACCTCCGAGGCAAGGGGAAGAGATTTGGGAAGAGCCGCCCAACCAGCGTGCCCACCTACGGTTCTTAACATGTATATGAGTTTTAATGTATATGGTTCTTAACATGTATATGAGTTTTAATTGGATTACCATGTGCATGATAATCTTTTGTATCATCTTGGCAAGCTATGTATTCCATAGGGTGAACAAATCAACATAATAAGAGAATCCCATTCTTCTCTTATTGCTGGTCACTTTGATGTAGGCAAGACGATGGATAATTTGCAAAGGTACTGCTATTGGCCTAAAATGAATGAAAGTGTTTCAAGATATGTTCGAGGATGTTCGTTATGTGCCACAAGCAAACCTAGCAATCGAAAGTTGGGTTTGTATACTCCACTTCCGGTTCCTTCTCGTCCTTGGGAAAGTATTTCTATGGACTTTGTAGGAGGT
>JASDQU010684597.1:17063-31209 GCA_032191745.1 Picea mariana
CTTGTGCCTCATTTTGAGTTATGAGCGAAAAGTTACAACATTTACAAGTTGCAATTTCCACTCTTTTACTGCTACAGAAATATCCTTCATCACTTTCTAAGAAAATTTAGTGCCCAAATCAAAATTCGAGGAGGACAGATCTCTTCTTCTTCTCAATACCTTTCTAGCGACTATTTGTTTTCTCAAATCCGAGCTCCGAGCTAAAAGTTATGGTTCAGAGAAGTTTTAGTTGTTTTTCCCTTTTTATCATTGTATTCTACAAGTGTCTTCTTTCTCTCCCAACACATTTTTACATACACAAATTCTAAAGTTCGCTCCATGGATGTCTACTATGGTTCACAAGTTTTCCATATACTACTCTTGAGCTCCAAATGGACTTCATACCATGGATTTATGCCCTTTGGAATTAAATTGGTGTCAAAATTTATACCTTATTGTTTCAGTTGTATCTTTCTCATACGAGCTCTGTTTTGCACCTAGAGTAGCTTATCGGATAACTCTCTCTGTGTTCTTTTATTTGAGCGTTGGAGACTAGTGTACCTTGGTATACTTTTTTCTTGTGGGTTTTGATTGTCTAAGAACATCATTTAGGGACTCAAAATTGCCACGCAAGTTAATGACCTTCAAAAATATGAAAAATTCAAAAATTTTCATATAAAACTTATTATTTTACTGATATAATATCCCTTTAAATCTGAGTCGTTGATCTCAAATCAGGTGAGATCTCAACCATTGATCAACTAATCCTTTCCAAACCAGCAGATCAATTTCCACCATTGATCAGAAACTTAAAACAATTTGGATTGTTGATCTGAGCTCCATCGACGATCGGTCGATCGACAATTCTCTTCAACAAACTAAACTTTCTCACGAATCTCCCCAACGTCTGACCGTCGTCCATCATTCATTTCTCTTGGAAACCACTTACAACACATCTCTGAACAAACTGACCTGGCAGTCGACCATTAGTCATCGACTATTTTTGTTTGTTGATGAAACCACTTCTCCACTTCGATCAACCTGACCATCGGCCATTTCTTGGTTGACATGGAAACTGATGATGTGGCAAGACACGTGGATTTTGATGTGGAGTGACACATCATCTTGAGGTTTCAACTTGGTTGATGTGGCATGACACGTGAATGTTGACATGGCATGACACATCATCACCTTCTTTCCTTCATTGACTATCGACCATTTCTCTTGGACAACCCGAACACCTTATTGAATCAGTCGACGCTCGACCATCGATCATCGACGCTTTATATTTCTTGATCAAAAAATTCATTGAATCAGCCAACACCGGACCATCGACCATCGACCATCGACGAATTCTCTTGAACAAATCAAACACTTAGAATTTTCATCCTCGAAACACGAGAAGAAACCATACAATAGGATCGGCTAAGCAATGTAGCCAACTGGTATCAAGTACGACCATCCATCCATCCTAATGGAAGGAAAACATGATGTCCAATTGTTGTCTTTCCACCCTGATTTGGATCTGCATCCTGCTGGTGTTTCCATGGGCGAGGTTCTCTAGCTTGATGTCTTCCCGTAGTGTCAGTAGGCCTCCATGCACCTTTGGACTAATTTCCTTTTTGGTTCCCTGCTGGTGCATATGTGTGTTGATGTTCACACCCTTTCCTTGATGATCGTTGTTTCTCGATATGATGTGGATGATGATATACAACAACTATAGGAATCATTTCTTTGTTCTTCAAATATGCAACACATTGTGCCTTTTATTCAATGACCTCCTTAGCTTCTTTATTGTGACCTTCATGTGGGTTTGCTTCATCTCCTTTTGTAGACTCTACCTCTTATTCAACTGCAGACTCAGCAATAACTTCTTTGCTGGCCTTCATGGGCCCATATTTCTTACTAAGAGACACATCTTGCAAGGTGATTTTATTTTTCTTGTACTACAAATTCAAAAACTTCTTTTCTGCATTAATATTAATGGTACCCACTGATTCTATCCAAGGATATCCCAAAACAATATCCACTTCAACCATATCCATAGCATAAAAATATGAATGCAACACATATTTATCCATGGTGATCTTCAAATCTTTAAAAATTTGAACATTTTCACCTGTGTGCTTTGAACACTCTTTGCATGAACTTGCAATCTATTTGTTAGAACTCTTTCTGTCTTGGGTAATTTCAAAGAAAAAAATTTCGCTACTAGAACTTGCAGTAGCGCCTTCATTAAAAATTTTGGCAAGAGATTCTACTCTCGGGAATAACAAGTTTTTAAATTTTTGTTTTAAAAAATTTATTAGGCCCGAGGCCCAATTTCCAAGTTCAAATCCAAGCACCCGAGAGTTTCATCCGAGAGCCTACAATCGCCCATATCCTTGCACTACATGTCAAGATATTTTGAAAGTGGTTTGTCATATAAAGGGGCATCACTTATAGGAGATGTCAACAACTGGAATCCCAATGTTGATGTTATGACTAAGAATGAGTTTGGAGTATGGGAGATATTTTTACCAAACAATGTAGATGGTTCTCCACCAATTCTCCATGGATCTCATCTTAAGATACATATGGATACACTTTCTGGACCAAAGGATGCAATCCTTGCTTGGATTAAGTTTGTTGTCCAAGCTCCAGGTTTCGAACAATTGCCAGTTTTCTTTCAGGAATTGTGCTTTCAATTCTCATATCATTAAGATTACCCTAATTTAGTGCAGCCCGGGGGTCTATCCTCTAAGTAGTTAGATGCTTCGAGAAGAACACTTGGAAACATCAAGATTTTGTTAGAAAATGAAGGAAAGAGCTAGCTATGGTTGGTCAAAGCAACCTCCAAAAATCAAGGCATTAAAACAGAAATTGTTAAAAGTAATTCAGGTGTTCAAAGCATGATAATAACAAATGCATATGTGGCAAATCATTTCCAGCAGAAGTTCCATATTTGAAGGAGAAGATGGCATGTTCAAGTCAATATCTTATAAATTTTGAGGCAGCTTATCAGGGATAATATCAGTAGATCGAGGGACAGTTAGAGACAAATGGCACATTGAATATTTATTCCAAATTTTTTATCTAGGTTCCTTCCAACAGTTCGAGACACATTGCAACCTTGTTTATTTTTAGTTATCCTTATGATTTTATTTGATTTTATTTGGCAGAAATTTTGAACAGTTAGTTTATTGTGATTATTATAAGAGAGAGGATTCAGCCCGAGGGATGAGGGGCAGAGAGTTGCAGAGGGGTTGAATCCCTATTTTTGGCTTGATATTACATATCTTAAGACTATTTTGATCTATCTTACCTATGTAAAGACTTCAACTGCTAATGAAATTGATGGTTAGTTTGTTATCTTTCTTTGTTTATCATCTTCATGTTTTCCTCTAAACACTTTGTTGATGTTATGCGAGCTTATGACAAATGCTTTTTGTGCTGAGAAGGTTGCTTTAAAGGGCTTTAGTAATATTTTCCACATTGGTGTTTTCATCCTTAAATCTTATTTAGAATTAATTCTGGATAAAGGTTTATTCCTCTGCTGCATAAAGACATTAAAGACAAGATTTGTTATTGGTGGATTTATCAGTTTTGTTTTTTCCCTTTCTCTCAAATCACTTCAACTAAAATCTTAAGTTTCTAGACATTAGTTTTATTTACCTGACTCGTTGCACCTAGGTAAGTGATCTTAACAGATCAAATCATCATTCCCTTTCAAATCAAGCAAGGATTTATCCATCTTAAAACCTCTATTGAACATTTTGAAACAAGGTGTACTAGGATTAACTCAATAGCAGTCTTGAGTTGACTTCTAACACTAACATCTTTTGGCGTCGTTGTCGGGGACGGAAATGAAGTAATCTTTCATGGGAGAATGACATTGATCAGAGTCTCTTCTTGATGGTGAACACGAAGTGAACATATATCAGACTGCATATCATTCACCGTGGAAACTCCACTCCATGAAGGAAGAACCTGTTGGTCACTTCAATGATACGGGACAACAATGGCCATGGAAGCTATCTTGGCTCGGAGGTTTTCACCTCTCAATTTTTCAATTGTTCCTGGTTTTCCTAATCCTGCACCTTCTTTCTCAAAATGCACAGAGTTTCTTCCTATTTTTAGCGAAAAGGATGAGGATAATCATGCACATCATGTAATCAATTGTCATTAATACATGGATCAGTTGAATATACATCATGAGGATGTATTGATGAAAATGTTCATGTATTCATTGGATGGCTATGCAAGGAAATGGTACAAAACTCTTCTTGCTTCTAGTATTTCCTCTTTGGAGGACTTTCATGATGCTTTTTATTCATATTGCAAGATAATTTACCCAACCGTGAGACTTTTTGAGCATTGTTGTGAGGGATATGCATTATACACTCAAAATTTTATAGATTATTCTTCTAGCAGTGTATATGAAGGGGACGATAATGTTGAGGAAGAAGAAGAAGATTCATTGTCAGCTATATCTTCTTCTAATTTTGTTTTATAGCATGAGAATTTTCAATAGTTAGATATTGAAATTGATAACAATGATACTCTAGATGCATTTGGAATCAATCCAAATGTTTCTAATAGCAGTGATTATGATACAAAAGTTGTTCCAAATCTGTTTGAAGGTTATATTGTTGATGATAATACACATAAATATTCATCTTTGTCATTGGAATTGTATCATACTGCTCCAATTTATGATGAATATACTGATGATGAGAAAGAATTAAATGTTTATGAAGCATTTGAAGGTTCATTAGTTAACATAACCTTATCTAGTTCTGATTTTCATCAAACATATGATCAACAATATATTCATGCTACAATTGATGACAGTTATGAATTTGTTGTTCAGAATACCAATGAAGATATCCTAATTCTTGATAAATTTTACAAAGATATCATTGTTGATGAAAGTTATCAGCATATTTCTCATGATATATCTTTCAAAACTCATCCTGCGTTTGATCACTATGAAGTCAACAATGTTAAAGATCAAGAACAGATTGTTTCTTTTCTCTCAAAAGTCTTCAAATGTAATGGGTCAGCATATGACAGTTATGGATATGAATCACATGGATATATTAATGTATATCAGGAAGAAATAAATGAGCAGTTCATAATGCTTTCCTCTTTGTCAATTGTTGAGCAACAACAAGTTTTGTATAAGTTTTGAGATCCAGTTGCCATTTATATGGAGATGTTTTGCAGTGAAAAAGTTCCAGTTGTTTTCATCATAAAGGATGAATTATTGGGTTGTAAATATGATCTCCAAGATTGATATTTACACTATGCAGTCCTTTCTTTCATGACCTTACACAAAATTGGAAGATTTCAATTTGTTATCCAATTGCTTACTTGGATACATTGGAATTTCAATTTTACATGAGCAGTTAATTTCAATAGTTAGAAGTAGGTAGTGTAGATAATAAGCTCCCTTCCTGAGCATTTGGTTTGCAGCAATAGGTTTTGTTTTCAGCAGAGTATTTTCAGGGTTTGAATAAGTTGCAGAGGTTTGGAAGGAGGTTGATGACTCCATAGACAAATGGATAAGGCACACTGGATCTCCAAGTTCTTGGTAGCCTCATAGGGAGGACTCCATCCCTCGTGGAGCCCTTGTTAGAACTTTTTTGTCTTGGGTAATTTCAAAGATTTTTTTTTCTCTACTAGAACTTCCGGTGGAACCTTCATTAAAATTTTTGGCAAGAGATTCTACTCTCGGGAATAACAGGTTTTTAATTTTTTTTTTACAAAATTTATTGGGCCCAAGGCCCAATTTCCAAGTTCAATGCCAAGCACCCAATATATGCATCTGAAAGCCTACAGTGGCCCATAGCCTTGCACTATGCGTCAAGATATTTGAAAGTGGTTTTTCATATAAAGAAATTTGTTTGTTTTTTTCTCATGTATGCAGGATAATCTATATAACACAAAAAATTATAGTCAATAACTACGCAGGAGTATCTATTTTCATTATAGATCTAGCTGCCATGTGTTGAGATTAGAATAGTGTGAACGCTTTCAATAATTGTGATGCCAACCTCTCAATCTACCAAGTGTTTTAATGTGTTGATGATGTTAAATACAAGTGCACATGTGTAAGTGGCCGATGGATATTGATCCCTGAAAGCTAAGGCATTGACAACGTAATTGCCATAAATCATCCAGTCATCGGGAAAAATAATAACATGAAAGCATATGAATATCAGGTGATTGTTTCGGGTTCATTTTGTGTTCGTCTAAGGAGCTTTCATATTACAATATTCGCCCGAAAAGAGTACCAACATTACACAAGGTGCAAGGGAGAGCCCACACATAGTTTAATCATATGTAACCTATGGCACAAACTCAATATCCATCAAAACTACACAATATCAGGATGTAAGTCTTGGTGATGGTATATGGGGTAATGATGCAATTAGCAATGAAATATTAGGGTCCACAGAGGTCGCCTATGGAAGAAACTATTCTCATTTATCTCAACAGGAAAGGGAGTCCAAGAGGTTGCGCCATCTTTTAGAGACATTTTATGCAGGTCCGGTATTGAGCATCTTGAGTAATCAAGTTTCATTAAAAGCAAAGTTTATTTGTGGAAAATCTTCTTCTTCTTAGATTCCTCCAATGTCAACAACAATTGTTGGCCCTAGTTCTTCAGAGAAAGTACTCGTACCTGGTGCTAAGGGAGCATCACTTATAGGAGATTTCAACAACTGGAATCTCAATGTTGATGTTATGACTAAGAACAATTTTGGATTATGGGACATATTTTTACCAAACAATGCAGATGGTTCTCCACCAATTCCCCATGGATCTCATGTAAAGATACATATGGATACACTTTCTGGACCAAAGGATGCAATGCCTGCTTGGATTAAATTTGTTGTCCAAGCTCGAGGTTTCGAATAGCTTCCAGTTTTCTTTCAGGAATCGTGCTTTCAATTATCATATCATTAAGATTAACCTAATTTAGTGCAACCTAGGGGTATATCCTCTAAGCAGTTAGATGCTTCGAGCAGAACACTTGGCAACATCAAGCTTTTGTTAGAAAATGAAGGAAAGAGACAACTATGGTTGGTCAAAGAAACCTCCACAAATCAAGGCATTAAAACAAAAATTGTTAAAAGTAATTCAGTTTTTCAAAGCATGATAATAACAAATGCATAGGTGGCGGAGCATTTCTAGCAGAAGTTCCATATATTGAGCAAGTTCCATATTTGAAGGAGCAAATGGCATGTTCAAGTCAATCTCTTCTAAATTTTGAGGCAACTTATCAGGGAGAATATCAGTAGATCGAGGGACAGTTAGAGAAAAATGGCACATTGAAGATTTATTCCAGATTTTTTTATCTAGTTGACTTCCAACAGTTCGAGACACATTGAAACCTTATTTATTTTTAGTTATCCTTATGATATAATTTGATTTTATTTGCCAAAAATTTTGAACAGTTAGTTTATTGTAATTATTATAAGAGAGAGGATTCAGTCTAAGGAATGAGGGGCAGAGAGCTGCAGAGGGGTTGAATCCTTGTTTTTTTCTTGATATTACATATCTTAAGACTGTTTTGATCTATGTTCATATGCAAAGACTTCAATTGCTAATGAAATTGATGGTTAGGCTGTTATCTTTCTTTGTTTATCATCTTCATGTTTTCCTCTGAACACTTTGTTGATGTTATACAAGCTTATGATAAATGCTTTTTGTGTTGAGAAGGTTGCTTTAAAGGGTTTTAGTAATCTTTGCCACATTGGTGTTTTCCTCCTTAAATATTATTTAGAATGAATTATGGATAAAGTTTTATTCCTCTGTTGCATAAAGACATTAAAGACAAGATTTGTTATTGGTGGATTTATCAGTTTTGTTTTTTCCCTTTCTCTCAAATCACTTCAACTAAAATCTTAAGTTGATAGCCATTAGTTTTGTTTACTTGACTTGTTGCACCTAGGTAAGTGATCTTAAAAGATCATATTATTATTCCCTTTCAAATCAATCAAGGATTTATCCATCTTAAAACATCTATTGAACATTTTTAAACAAGGTGTGCTAGGATTAACTCAATAGCAGTCTTGAGTTGACTTCTAGCGCTAATACTATTAACCAAGTAAACATTGATAAAATGTAGCTAACTAGGGTTAATAGAAACAATTTTATTTTCTTTATGAATACATCCATGAACCTGTAATATAGAATTTCCACATAAAAATAAACCCTTTCTTATTTCTTTTACATAAAACCATTTTTCTAAAAACACTTTTTCAAATTCTTCATCGAAAATCCCCCTCATATTTCCATGGTCCAATGATTTCCACCATGTAAAGATAAAAGACTAAATAAATTATCCACATTTATTTCCATTCTGACTTAAGGGCCTTTAGGAATTATTCAATGCTGGGGCCATCATCTTTTCCAGTAAAAAATAACTTGTTTTCCATAACCCAAAAATAAAACTAGGGTTTTTTAAAAAAAAAATAACTTACAGTGCAAATCGCGCAACTGTTTCCGAAAACCTTGAAAAATTGCCAAATTTAAAATGATGATAACTTCACTTCCCGGACGTCATTTCAGCTGATTTGTTTTTTGAAAATGGGTATTTTTCTGAGAGGAATTCAAATATACAATTTTTTTTTCCAAATTCTACTGATAAAGTTTCATATCTGAACCTGAAGTGTGTCGCTCTCTTTTTTCCCTAGAAAAAATCTGCAAAAAGAGCCAAATATGTATTCCCTTCTTTGGCCAAGGAAAGTGCTATGATACCAATTGTTAAGTTTCTTAATAGATATGAAAATATACTTTAGAAATAACCAAGAATAATCAAAACCATTCACCAAATACTTAACACAAAAAAGTAGACAAAACCCTTAAGGTAGGGTAACACCATATATTAATCCTTAGAGAAGGATAAACCTCCTCAAGCAATCCTTATTTGTACAATAATAATATTTTTCACCATGCTTCAATGCATTGCTTACACTTCTTTATATAGCACTCTCTATCTCCTAGGAACCTTCTAAAAATCCTTCTCACATGTATTATATCTAACTACTATAGTGGGGGTTATTTAATATAGTGGACCTAGTCCACCTCACATTGAATGAATTCCACTAATAATACATAACCACATTCCCATTGTGTACCTCCTTAGGTACCCCATATTACCCCCTAGGTATACTACATTCCATCCCCCTTCACATGTTTCTTCCTTGAAACACGAGAAGAAACCATACAATATGATCGGCTAAGCAATGTAGTCAACTGGTACCAAGTACGACCATCCATCCATCCTAATGGAAGACAAACATGATGTCCAATTGTTGCCTTGCCACCCTAATCTTGCTCTGCATCATGTCAGTGTTTCCATGGGATTGATTCTCTAGCCTGATGTCTTTCTACAGTGTTGGTAGGCCTCCATGCACCTTCGGTTTGATTTCCTTTGTGGTTCTTTGTTGGTGCATAAGTGTGTTTTTTTTCATGTCCTTTCCTTGATGATTGTTTTTTCTCAATATGATGTGGATGAAGATATACAAAAACTGTAGGAATTTGTTCTTTGTTCTTCAAATCTACAACACACAATGCCTTTGATTCAATGACCTCCTTATCTTTTGTATTGTGACCTTCATGTGGTTTTGCTTCATCTCCTTCTATAGACTATGCCTCTGATTCAACTTCAGACTCGACAATAATTTACTTGTTGGCCTCTGTGGGCCCATCTTTCTTACTAAGAGACATATCCTGCAAGGTAATTTTCTTTTTCTTGTACCACAACTTCAAAAACTTCTTTTGCACATTAATATTAATGGTACCCACTGATTCTATCCAAGGATATCCCAAAACAATATCCACTTCATCCATATCCCTAGCACAAAAATCTGAATGCAACACATATTTTTCCATGGTGATATTCAAATATTTAAAAATTTGAACATTTTCACCCTTAACCTGTGTGCTTTGAATATTCTTTGCATGAACTTGCAATCTATTAACAAACTAAACATTGATATTTTTTTGTTGACAACTAGGGTCAATAGAAACAATAACTTTTTCTGTGGGAATACAACCATGAACCTGTAATATAGAGTTGTCATGTGAAAATAAACCATTGGTCCCTTTATTATACTTACTCTTGGATTTAGACCACTTGTCTAACAATACTTTTTCAAATTCTTCAATGGATAGGGCCATCATCTCACTATGGTTAAGTGATTTATACCAAATAATCTACCCAAAATTTCCAACACTCTTTCCATTTTGAATTCCTATCGTTTATATATTCTTCAATACTAGGGAAATCATCTGTTCCAATAAAATACATCTTTCTTAGAAGAAATACGTAACAAAAATTAGGGTTTAAAAAATAACTTACTTTGGAAATCGTGGTTTTTTCTGGAAAAACCCTGAAAAAAATGTCGAATTTAAAATGCTCATAAATTTACTTCCCAGACTCCGTTTTGGCTGATTTGTTTTTTTTAAATGGGTATTTTTTTTAGAGGAATTCAAATATCCAATTTTTTTCTCCAAATTCTACTCAGAAAGTTTCATATCTGAACCTGAAGTGCGTCACCCTCTTTTTTCCCTAGAAAAAATCTACAAAAAGAACCAAAACATTATTCCCTTATTTGGCCAAGGAAAGTGTTTTGATACGGCCAATTGTCAAGTTCTTGAATAGATATGGAAATATACTTCAAAAATAATCTAGAATCTCAACAAGAATAATCAAAACCATTCACCAAATACTGAACACATGAAAGTAGACAAAACCCTTGAGGTAGGGTAACACCATATATTAATCCTTAGGGAAGGATAACACTCCTCAAACAATGATTTCTTTTACACTAAAAATATTATTCACCATACTCCAATACATTGCTTTCACTTCTTTATATATCATTTTCTATCTTCTAGGAACATTCTAGGGAAGGAATCGTCTAGAAAGCTTATTTATTATATATAACTACCATAATAGGGATTATTTAATAATATAATGGACCTAGTCCACCTTACATTGAATAGCCTCCACTAATAATACATAACCACATTCCCATTGGGTATCTCCCTAGGTATACTACTTGCTTGATCAAACACTTCACTGAATCAACCGACACCCGACCATCGGTCGTCAACGAATTCTTTTGAACAACTCCAACACTTAGAATTTTCGACCAAAACCCCGATAAATTTTGTTTTGCATGAGACCATTTTTCTAAAAACACTTTTTCAAATTCTTCATCGGAAATCCCCCTCATCTTGACCTGATCCAATGATTTCCACCATGTGCCAGTATATTCTCTAAGATAAAAGACTAAATAAATTCTACACGTTTCTTTCCATTCTGAATTGTGGGCATTTAGGAATTATTCAATTCTAGGGAATTCATATTTTCCAGTAAAAGTTAGCTTGTTTTCCATAACCCAAAAAGAAAACTAGGGTTTTTTAGTGCAAATCGTGCAGTTGTTTCCGAAAAAACACTGAAAATTTGTCGAATTTAAAATGATGATAACTTCACTTCCCGGACTCCGTTTCGGATGTTTGTTTTTTTGAAATTGGGTATTTTTCCGAGAGGAATTCAAATATCCAATTTATTTTTTCCAAATTTTACTTAGAAAATTCCAAATCTGAACCTGAAGTGGGCCGCCCTCTTTTTTCTCTAGAAAAAATCTGCAAAAAAAAACAAAAACTGTCTTCCCTTCTTTGGCCAATGAAAGTGTTATGATATCAATTGTTAAGTTTTTGAATAGATATGAAAATATACTTCATAAATAAACAAGAATATCAACAAGAATAATCAAAACCATTCACCAAATATTGAACACGGGAAAGTAGACAAAACCGTTGAGGTAGGATAACACCATATATTAATTATTAGGGAAGGATAACACTCCTCAAGCAATGCTTGCTTGTACAATAACAATATTCTTCACCATTTTCCAATACATCGTTTTCACTTATTTATATAAAATTCTCTATCTTCTAGGAACATTCTAGAGAATGAATCTTCTAGAAATCCTATTTATTATATTTAACTACCATAGTGGGGCTTATTTAATAATATAGTGGACCTAGTCCACCTTACATTGAATGGTCTCCTCTAATAATACATAAGTACATTTGCATTGGGTACCTCCTTAGGTACCCCATATTACCTCCCTAGATATATTACATGCTTGATTAAACACTTCAATGAATTACTGACACCTGACCATCGGCCATCGACGAATACTCTTGAACAACTCTAACACTTCTAATTTTCGACCAAAACCCTGACGAATTTGGACCATCGATTTCTCGATCAAAATGATCATAAACGTTAATCTATAAAACTTTTTTCAACTATGTTGACACCTGATTATCGACCATTGACCATTGAATATTGTCATTGGAAATCAAACACTCTGCAAATCCAGCTGACCTGACCATCAGTCGTCGGAGATTCCCTTCGGATAACTCCAACACTTGAAATTTTTTGACCAATCTCTAATTAGTCTAGGTCGTCGATCTACAAGCCAAGATGATGTTAACCATTGATCAGATTACTTTTTCTAACCTTCAAGAACTGACTCAGACCATCAATCTAATCCACTTCGCAAACCTCTAAAACTGAATACCGGTCATTGATCGACTTGACCTTTCAAACGCACGAAACTTTATAAATTTTTAAAATTATCAAAATAAATCTATTGATCTTGAGATCGAACGTGATCTTAGTCGTTGATTATTCAAACTCTTTCCAGCATTACAAAGTGGCCACTAAAACATGAAATTCAACCTTCCAAGTTGAATTTAGCTCTGCAACTTGCAGATTCACACCCCAGATCATCTTTTCAACTGCTCTGAGGCATTTAAAACTCGAATTTGTCCATAAATTTCGGGATTTCACTTTCATTTCTCTGTTTTCTCCAAATTCCATAGACCAAAAATTTGTAATAATGAATTTTCCCAATTCACACCCGAATTGGCCCATACAAGCTTGGTTTTTGAACCAGAGCTCTAATACCATAATGTAACGTCCCCGATCCCAATTGAGGTCCATTACGTGCACAATACTCATAAAAACAAAAAAATGCTAACTAATTAATTTCATGTAGCTTCCAACTACAAATTACAACCATATTTAGCTATTGTATGTTACCATTAGTTAAATGCATCTACAACATTTTTAAACAACATGAATGTAGCTAAATAACTCAACATAGCAACATATAAATTCTTATTAAACACAGAGTTCATGCACAACAATTTAACTCATAAATACAAGAAAAAATGCAGATAAAACATTTATCTTTTATCAATAATTGTGCAAATAGTAGCTTGGGACAGACATTCCACCCAACCATAGAATTTTTGTTCCAAATCTCAACAATGCGTCACCCCTGAACTAGTGCTAGCAATCCACAAAAGAGGGTGGTCTCTCACTGTCCACTCATAGCTTAGAAAACCCACAACCCACTGGTATTCTCCTACAACTATCTTGATTTTCCACCAACTCTCTTCTTCTTGACCTTCCCAACCAAAGGAATGTACCCATTCACTGATCTCAGTCCCTCGGGCATCCCATTCATTTATCAGGGTCTCTCTGGCAGAGGTAACCAGGAATCTCTCTGTTGGGAAATCAAGGGAAATCACTACTAGGAAAACTACCAGCAAAATTAGTAGCAAACAATTGTTGTTACAGTGAAACACACATAAGAGTTCACTCTTCATGCCTGACAACCTATATCTTTAGTCTTAAACTCAAAAATTCTCCAGAATCACTCCAACATGATTTAGAATTCGCCCTCCATGGCTGCTTCAACTCTAAGATTTCTTTCCTGCTCTCTACTTGTTGTTCATGCCCAAAAACTAATTGTCTAAAATTGTTGTAACAACCCATACAAATTTATCCATTTGGATTGATTTCTTGACTCACACACTTCCCCAAGTTGATTGTACTCAATCCCCATGCTCCCAATAACTATGGAATGTAACTTCTCACACCCACCTTCTTACATGCATTCGATGATTGACTTTGGAGACACTCAATTAAAAAATAGAGTTTAATACATAATGATAATAAGATTAAGGAATGTGGGTGGAATTAATAGACATGGGTAATTCCCCTTGGACCCTTCTCTTAGACATTCTCCTAGACCCTCCCCTCTCTTGTGGATCAATTCATCCCCCATCTTTGTCCATGTCCCCT
>JASDQU010684598.1:1912-14240 GCA_032191745.1 Picea mariana
AATGATTGGTTGATGGTGATGATTTAATGTAAAGTTTTATTATCTCTCATATATTTTTGGGTGGAAGGAAGGGGCAAGGATGGAGAGTTCAACTCTCTCTTGATATTGGAGGATTGTATATTCCTCTTGAAGGTTTATCCCTCCCTTTACATTTGGAGGCTGTAGCTACCTTTGGAAGTCATTACTTCCCTTGAACAATAACTATTGATTATTTCTCATATATTGTGCATCGTGTATTGTGGTGTATTGGTGTAACTCTTATACTATTGTTCATTGCTCATTGGATATAGTTGAATGGTTTAAGTATAAGTTGAAAAAGTTTTTAAATTTTACTTGATACTGATTCACCCCCCTCTCAGTATCAACATCTTGGAACCCTTGGTATGGAGATATACTTGTGTATCTTCATACTTTGAAGTTCTCTTCTTATTCTTATCGTGATGAGCGTCGAAGAATACACCACCAAGCATGGAACTATCTTATCCTCGATGACACTTTATATCGTTGAGGAGTGGAATAAATTCTCCATCAATGTCTCTATCACAAAGAAGCATAACTTGTTTTAAATGACTGTCACATAGGAGCATGTGGTGGTCATTTGTATGGGTTGGAAACAACCCAAAATATTCTTAATGTTGGATACTTTTGTCCCTCGTTAATCAAATATTTTTTAGAGGCAGTCAAGAAGTGTCACCCATGCCATATCTTCCCTCGGAATATGCTGTCACACCAAGCTCCCATGTTCCCATTTATCGTCATCGGTCCCTTCACCAAGTGGGGGATTCATTTCAATACATGTCACCTAGTTTCATATAGGGGTCATCACTATATCATCGTAGCAGTAGACTACTTTACTAAGTGGGTTGAAGCTATGCGAACATTCAACAATGACGAGGAAATACATGCCCTTTTCATGTTTAACGAGATTGTAGCCAGGTTCTGTATTATGAAGAAGATTGTCACAGATCATGGAAGTCACTTCCATAAAAATATGATGTCTAAATTAACATCAAAACTAGGGTTTAAACAGGAACATTTTTCACCTTACTACCCACAAGTGAATGGTCAGGTAGAGATTTTTAATAAGTCTCCCAAGTCTATTATTCAACGAACAATTAATTCAACCAAGTCAAAATGGAATTTGATGTTGTACTCGTAACTTTAGGCTTATCAAAATTTAGTCAAGACTGCTACTGGTTTTTATAATTTCCAACTTGTCTGTGGGTTGGAGGCAATATTTCCCATAGAATTCCAAATCCCTTCTCCTAATTTGGTAGTGGAACTACTACCTGACACTTAATTGCTCGAAGAACATATTTTATCTCTCGAGAGAATCGATGAGTAGCGTCGAGATGCAGAATTGGCCAACAAGGCTCACAAACTTGTCAAGTGTCAGTATGATCGGTCCATCCGCCCTTGGGTTTTCTTCGAAGGCGATCTTGTTGTGGTCTACGACCAAGACAAATATCCCTTTGGGGAAGGAAAGTTCAAACCCATGTGGTTCAGAACTTTCATTGTGAAAAGAGTCTTAGAAAAGGGTGCTTATCGACTGGTTGATTTTGAGGGTAGCGCTTTATCAGAGCCTAGAAATGGGCTCTACCTTAAGAAGTATTATACTTAGATCAGTTTATTGAGCGTGAATTCTTGTATATATGTATAGCCTTATTTATGTAGTCTTGTCTTTTTTTTTATGGACGTTTAGTTATTTTGTTTTTTTTCACCATGGAGGATGTCAAGTGAATCTGAGGTCTATGTTGGGTTCACAAACAGTGCTAGCCGACACACTCAAAGGCTTGCTTCCGCAACTTGGGTTATTTTTACACCTTTTGGTTAGTTGATGTATTCTGGAGGTATTTTCATAGGAGAATCAACCAATAATGTTTCTGAGTACAATGTAGTAATAGAATTACTACATGATGCCTTGTCATATGGTATTTCTCACCTCCAAGTTTATCTATACGATAAACTAGTCATGTCTCATTTAAATGGGGTGTACCATGTCTATGATCCCACCCTTCACCAATGGTTCCTTAGGGTACATCTCTTCTAACTCTATTTTGATTATATTACTTATATTCATGTTTATCCATAAGACAAAAAGATATATATATAATATATCCCAAAAAACAGTGTCATGAGTACAAAGTGGGCTATAAAAATCCTCAAATAGAGCCAATACATATCGTTGGGCTTAAGCCCTCACTACAGAGTACAAAAGGTTCCCTCAACACATGTATGGTCCAATACTAACTATGGGATAGGCCTATTGGCCCTACTATAATGAACTACAACATTCGCAAGAAGTCGGAACAACTAGACCCAAGTCTCAGACACCCCTACTACATGTGGTTGCATAACCGGGGGAAGGTCCTCTATCTCTTCCATTGGCACTACACAAGTGAGATATGTTAGGTTTCTCTCTACTCGTTACATTAATCTCTCAACCTCTCCGGCTGGGGGTCTTCTTGTAGTTGTTGGTCCTCTTGATCCTACTGGTCCGGCCTCTACTCGAGGACAACGCCTCGTCTTAGAAAATTCATTTGGTCGCACTGGTGCCACATCTGTATATAACAGATCTTTGAGTTAGTAACTTGGCATTACCATAAAAAGGATAATATTTAAAAGCTTAAAAAATTAAATAACTTTAAAGTGTGTTTACCAATCTCTTCGTGCTCTTCGCCAAGGGGCATGGGCATATCAGGATCCCTTATGAAAATTATCACTACATATGGATAGTCCTCGTCACATGAATCTGATGTGCCCACAAATCAAAACATATGTCATCAAAGGCCTCCTGGACTCTCCCCACACCCTATCTAGGAAACAAAGTTTTCCACCTACATAATGTCGTAAAGTAGACAATATGGCCTTGTAATATCTCCCTCGAGCTAAGGCTTGGAACTCTCTTGAAAATGAAAGTGCACAATAAGATCATGAACCCAAAGTTCTTTTTTGTTTTTCTTAGGAAGTTGGTTAATTGCTTCTTCATGCATGTGAGCACGATAATGCTCCAGTCGAAAATAGTGGCATCTAGACATTGAACTACACAATGCATCTATGCATGGGAAGCCTGATGAAGTGATGTGGAGCCCATGATCTTCCCAATCATAAAGCGTAGTACCCAAATACTAAGGCTAGGGATATTATGTATCATCACTTGAGATCCTGCTTTCTCAATGCCAACCTCACAATACATCTCAATCTAGTCCTCTATGTTGTATGGCCCTAGAGGAAAGGTCCTCAAGTTGACCGATTCCCCCCTCCTAGAGAGGTTGGTTAATAATTATATGTCCTCTGTTGTTGGATTCAATGATTGAACCTCTAACATGAAATCTTCTTCATCTAGATGCAAGTACTCTATCAACTGGTTCAGCAGTCTCGATTGTGCCCTCATGAATGGGCACTGAAAAAATTTCCACATACCACATTGTTTAACCATGGAAATGGCCCCTAGATCCTCCTCTACCAAGACATCTAGTTCCTCATGTTCCCTTTCCTGCCAATGAACATACATCTCGTTGCACAAAATTTGGATAGTTTAGCCCTTGTTTCACTTTTTTGAAAATTAAAAAAGGTGTACACAGGTTGTCTTTAAGAAAGTCAGGTATGTACGTGGGATAAGTGTTAATTTCCTTATGTACATATGCATATTGGGCATCGACAACCCATGTACACATAGACCCAACCCTTTTACAAGGGTGCACACCTTCCAAACATTAAACTAAGCAAATATTAATGGATGAAAATGAAAGGAAATTTCAATTGTACCTACATGGTTCAGCTGTGAAGATCTTTCGTCCACCATAGCTCCTTGAATTCATGTTTTGAAGAAGAGGTTTTTTTGACCTTTTGGTTATTTTCCAAATTGCAATGGTTAAAATGAGTTGTGCACCTCTATTTATACAATTAGTTTTCCCTTTTTTCCCCAGTTTGGTCCCTGTTTTCCCTTTACTTGGCTCAATAGCTACTTCAGTTCCATTTTAAGATATCTTTGGGTCGTTCTAATGAAATTCTTCTTTTGGTTTGGTGTTTTTTTTTTTGACAGGTTACACTTATATCATCCCATGGTAAAAGTCATTTTTTGACATTTTCATACAAGTTAGGTTTCACCACCCGACATTTTTCATATTGTTGAATTTTTTTCTTTATCATATGATCGATCCCACCGAAGTGAGACACAAAACCTAATCTGTTTCTTTAGAAGTGTCGTAACTAGGTGGTAGAGCCTTCCTCTACATGGATTCCCTAGGTAGATTATTTGTTTCCTTTTTGTGTCCATGATGTAAGTTTTCTCCATAGGCTTGGGAGTCCTTTTTGTCCTGCCATGATTACATTTTGAAGCCCCTTTTTTTTTCGTCTTTTATGGCTCTTACCCGAGGGACTCCCCATGAGCATAGTTTGTTGTCTTTCAGGATCGTTTAAAATTTTAAAGCAACATATAACAAGAGATTATTTATTATGTTTGGTCTCTTCTGTATTACTTAAGAAAATAATCCCCCATGTAGTTTTCTTTAATCCTTTTTTAGACTCTCTAAAATTGAAAATATTTTTGAGTGATTGTGTTTCCCTTCATGCTCATCAAACTCAAATTTGAAGACACATTTGTCCGGCAGTAGTTTACCCCTTTTTTGGTATGAATGGTTAATTTATGAATAAAGGTATTCCCTAGGGTCTTTGGTTCGCTAAGAGAGTATTCTCAGGCATAAGTTTAACCATTTTTCGAGCCAGATGGACCAAATTTTTGAAAAAGGGCCATTCTCCTTGGTTTTGGTTTATCTCTTTTTTGGGCCTTGGAGATTACTTACAAAAAAGGAACCCCCTCAAAATCCATAGTTAAGATCTTTTCAAACTCCCTACATATGAAAATATTTTCGAGTGACCTTGTTCCTCTCACACTCGTTAATTGGTCCAGAAGGAATATCTATCTGGTATAAGTTTAACCCTTTTTCTATCCAACAGATTATCCAGGAAAAAGGTACACCTCGGGATACATGTCTCTCCGAGAGAGTTTTCCTAAGTTATATTTTACACTTTTTCAGGATAAGGAGACCAAACTTAGAAAAAATATGTGAGGCCATAATTAAGCTTTTTTCAGACTCCTTAAAATTGAAAAGATAACCGAGTTATCTTGTCTCAGTCAAACTCATTAAAATGGTTTCTAAGAGACATCCTTTCGATATACGTTTAACCCTTTTTGGAACTGACTGGACTAATTACGAAAAACGAACACTATGGAGTCTTCTTTTAGTGTTTTTTAGACTCTCTAAATATGAAAAACCACCGATCTTACCTTCTCTGGGCTCGTAAAACTTCACATGGAAGGAGTCCTATTGTGTCATACTTAATTGCATTGCATGTCTCATTCTTGCATCTTTGGAATAATGTTGGCTTCATGTTGATATTAATTAAACCTTCAAAGCATTCCTTAAATGCAAACCTAGTAGCACTTTTTCCTTCGCGATCTAACACCTTGACCCATGGAAGAATTTTCTCGAGTATCCTTATCCTGCACATGTCTCCTTGAACTAAGAATCAGTATGTTCCATGCTCTTGGAACTAGTTTTCTTTCCCATGACACTTGTTCCTCCTTTGTAACGTATCATTCTTTTTTTTCTTTTTCACGCTCGTTAAAAATTTTAAAAAGACAAAAAAATCAAATATTCCAAAAAGAGGGGACATGATATACATTCTCTTTTTTTGACAACAGTATAGTCTCCCTTGGACAAAGAAAATACTTTCATTTCTTCACCAAGCATTGGGATTTATTGTGACCTTAGGAAGTTTTTCTCAGTACATAGAGTTGTTTCCTCCTCTATTTGGTTGCTCTTCCAAACATATGTAGAGTTTGTGGTGCCTCCTGTATCACAGACTTATGTCAATATTATGCTGCCTGAGTCTCATCATTTTTTCGTGTTTTTTTCCAAGGGAAGTTTTATCCAACATGATTCGGCCATATTTTATCTCTTTACTTTCATGAGTCATCCATCCCGAGAGTCGAGTCAAGTTTGGATTCAAAATAAATGAATTTTTTCACTTGATGATCGAGATCCTCTAGTATTTCCTCGACAACAAGTTGAATACCTCAAGGTAGTGAGTCTTACAATCCTATTGTACTCTTACCTAAGATTTTGAAGATCTTGAAGTTGTTTCTCGAGTGATGAAGTCTTCATCTCCAGCGTCAGGCATTGATGCTTCTTGAAGATTCATATCATATTGTACTTGTATATCTTCAGATGATCTTGAGATGTAGATCCGTTGTGTATTGTTCGTGACTGCACTTTAAATGGACATTTATATTTTGTCTAGTAGTCATACATGACATGGATCTGCACTATACTTGATTGGAAGCCATGCTTAGTTTATCATGAGCATGGGTATTCCCTCCTTAGAGATATTTTCATTATTTTTGCAGATGAAACACTCACAAACACTCGTCTCGAGCTCACTCAACACTATGCCTTCCCATTGTGTAAATATATTGTAATGTATTTCAATCATCAATTATTCTTATGCAATCACACATTAGTGTTACATAAATATTCCCCTATGGATAGGTGAAATTTCCCTTGGAGTACAAACCCCTCTACCAAGACATAAAACTACCTTTGGACACTACCATTCTTATAGATCCATTTTATCCATCAAAAAAGAGATAAGGAGGGAAAGTATGATGTACCTCACTTTCAACATTTTTCTAAGCTGCTCCAATCCATGAGTTTTGAACAATACCTGGAATAGACAACAAGAAGCAAATGACTATCTCCTACTCTAATGGATTAGACACAATAAATTGATCTATGAAGATTAAGACAAGCATATACAAGTACATGTAAACACATACTAGAAGGAAATAGGACAAGTATATTAATCAGAAATTCAAAGGGAGACTTACAATATTTAGATGATGTTGTAGCAGCCTCTCCAAGTCCTCCTCATCCAACCCTTGCTCAAAAGATCCACAATCAAAATAACAATGCTTTCCTGAATTATTTTCTCCTTGTTCACCATGAGAATGCCTCCATTTATAGGCTTTGATAGGATCAACCACCTTGGGTATATTTGGAATTAGTTGAGGATATGGCTCCAATACTTGTGATATCTCCCTTAGATGTAGCCTAGGGGTTAGATTTGATTGAAACCAACTCGATCCATCCATAGTTGTCTTTAGAAGAAAATGGGATTTCTTCCAAGATTTTCTCAACCAATTCGATGCTCCCTTAGAATGGGAAACAAAGCGCTACAACAATCCTTGTGATATGGAAAAAGAATGCTAGCGCTCCCTGTATATGAGCATGGGAGTGTCGATCTTCCCAAAATTTTCTAAAATGAGAAATTCTTATAGAAAAACATTTGTTTCGTCTGTAAAATGATGGGGCTTCTTCTTCTAACATGTTTTAGGGGTTGTATTTCATTCACAATGCAACACTTATGGAGAAAAAAAGTGGCACTTACGGAGAAAGAATGTGACATGTATGACACTTGCAACAAAAGTGTGACACTTATGACACTTACAACAATGAGAATGTGATATTATCAAAGTGAGGAATTTTTATGTGTAATAGATTGGCCCCCAAAGTGTGAAGTCACAAGATGAATGTTGATGGCCAAAACACTTTGTAGATTCTTCGAAGCAAGGGTATGGAGTCATGGAACCTAGTAGAAGCTGCAGACAACCATAAAACAATGTTGATATGTGCTCCATTCCTGATGCATGTATACCTATGGTCGGACTATAAGTGACTCAAAGTATGGATGCCAATAAATACAATGTGAATCCATGATGATATTGACTAAGGGTATGGCTACTAGAGATACAATGTGGATCCATACCTCTATGACATGAACTGATTGTAGCCACGCAAAATACACACTGCAGCTACGAGATGATGAAATATAACCACATACCAATACAATGTGGATCTATGTGACAACATACATATCAGCATGTTCAAATGACTTCCTTCATATCCCTGAGAGAGAAGATAACAGAGTAGATGCTCCACCCAGGGTCTTCTTCCCAATCCCGATGCAGTACGATTATTACCCATGTGAATAGATGTTTCGATGTCAAACATGGTAGAAACGACTTGATTACCAGTCATTGAGGTATACCATTAACAAGTGTGAGATAAATCACCATTGATGTCGATGATTTTCAAGGTACTTTTAGAGTATAGTACATTGAATGTGAAAAATGAGTTGAATTCGAACATTCATGGAATCAGTTGGCCAGGGGTCATTGATGAATACCCTTTGTCGAATGCAAGGAGGACTACCATTGAGGCCTATAGGTCCCAAGGTACTTATGTGTTCCTAAGTCTATTTCTCGGGAATGTTTTGAAGTTGACAAGAAAAGATTCGTCGAAGGAGGGAATTGATGCATCTACCAGCAGTCGACACAAAACTTGTCTCAAGAAAGTGATAAGATATAGAAGATGAAAAAATATCGAGGCGGGTATGGAAACTGGCAAGTTTTTAGATGGTAATTGACTTTTGAGGCGGAAATTTCCCTTGAACACTGAGGCACAGTGTGGGACTTGGCAGCATAAAATCAGAGTGGAACAAAAAATAATGCAACGAGTGTTGAATAATTATTTGGATGGGTCAAAGGAGTGGAAAGAATCATAAGATTGGTTCAGCGTGGAGGTTAAAATCAGTGTCGTGTTCAAGGGTGACTGTAAGAGCTACTTTAAAAAAAAATTCAAGAAACTCGACCCACTTCCTTGAATTTTCCCCCCCATACAGATAGATGAGTACCTCTTTTTAATTTAATGAGCTCGAGTAGGATAACACATGCTCGATATAACTCACATTTGGCAAGTTCCTCTTCCTTTATTTAAGGAACTAGAAGAAGTAAGGGTTTGTCCCAAGATGGGCCCTACAATATATAATTTTGTGAGTCCATAGAAGGAAAAATTGATGGTTTTTAATCTTTAGAGAGTCTCAAAAGAACTTAAAGGAGAATCCAGGGTTGTCCTTTTTCATAATTTTAGTCTCTGAGGTCCAAAAAAGAGATAAACTATTACTTGGAAGACACCCTTTCAACCTTTTAACGAGTGTGAAAGGAAGCAAGATCATTTGACAATATTTTCATGTTTCTAGAGTCTGAAAAGAGATTAAAGGAAACTACTGGGGGTTCCCTTCTCGTATAACCTTTACAAGTCTGAAAAAGTGATAAAAGTATACTCGGTTACATTCTCATGTATTTACGATCATGAGAAATAATGAAGACTAAGATCATTGGTGTTTCAAGGTCATCGGAGAATATCTTCTCTAATTCCTACATAATCAAGTTGTTCTAGGAAAAATATATTAGTAGCTTCTCGAAAAATGACAAAAAAACCCAAGAATAAACTTTATAAAATGTGAAAAGGAGAAAAAAATACCAAATTTAAACATATCAAATATCAAATTAGGGAAAGAAATCATTTTCACCTTTGTTTTACTATTCTCCTTTTCTCTTTGAGTTTTTTCCTCTTTGGAGTGTTTTTTCGGGCATTGATTACGACAGTTGTGGGAAACTGTTTTTAAAATCGTCTGGATCAAGTTGGTTCTTTCCTCTTCCTCATTCATTTCCATGTTTTTTTATTGTATTTTAGCCCTTAATTTATGCGCTTATGCTCCTTAGGAAGCCATAGAGCACCGAATTAGATCAACGATCCCTCAAGTAATCGAGGGGAGTGTCGATCGCGATTTCAACACCATGGTATGTCCGTCAAGGGAGAACTAGTCCTCTGTTTTCTTCTTTAAGGTAGCACTAGGTGCAAAAAACAAAAATGATTTTTAGGCTGGAAAAAAAGGGAAAATTTTCTTTAAAAACTTATCTAAATGATGATTAATTGATGAATTTTCACATTTTACTCATAGCTAATCATGATTGAATGGAAATCACGCGATCATGAATTTGATGACATTGTTTATTTACAAGACCCTCAAGCTAGGGAAACCTTACGAACTTGTGTCTTGCTTAAGTACTTCAAAATCCAAAATATGATGAAAGATGTTATGTTGCTTGAATATTTGATAGACTTATGGGATAATGACGAAAAATAATTCTGAATAGGACCACACGTGGTTGGGATCGAGATGGATGATGTGTACTTATTGATGGGACTCTCGAGGAGAGGAGTGCCTATTCTTTTTTCTGGGCATTGGGTGTTAAGAACCAAATATCAATATAGCATAGAAAAACCTCAGAATAAGTACTCAACGATAATTTTAGATAATAAGCCTCTTCGAGGGGGTAACCTCATTTTACCCCACATAAATGTTCAAGTACAAGATGATTCCAAATGAAATTGTCTCCTTCGTATATATAGGAGATTAGGAGGTATAATTACAACTAATCAAATAAAGCCGACATAAATAAAATAACATTACTAATGTAATATGCCCCTATTAAGGGGTAATGATCCAATATTAGGGCTTAACATTACCCCTTAATATTGGCTCATTACCCCTTAATTGGGTCATATTACATTAGTAATATTATTTTATTTATGTCGGCTTTATTCCATTAGTTGTAATTATACCTCCTAGTCTCCTATATATATGAAGGAGACATTTTCATTTGGAATCATCTTGTACTTGAACATTTATGTGGGGTAAAAGGAGGTTTCCCCTCGAATAGGCTTATTATCTGAAATTATCGTTGAGTACTTATTCTGAGTTTTTTCTATGCAATATTGATATTTGGTTCTTAACATATGGTATCAGAGCTCAAGGTTTTGGCGTTTCGCTGCTACATCTGAGACACCTTTGAATTTTCGCTATAAATATTTTTCTACAACATTTCAAAAGGAATGGATTGGATGATATTTAGTAGACAGATCAAGGTACATTGGGTTAAAATTTCAGATCCTGAGGCCTTATACGTTCAGAGATACATCATGTGCAAGATAGGGTTCTGGAATCATCCTAAACTGAGTCATTGCAGAATGTTTGCTATAAAACAGTTTTTGTAACGTTTGAGACCTTGAAATCTAGAGGATATTCACATAAATTAGTATGGTATATGTGGTAAAATGTTCAACATCTGGTTCATCATACATTTGTGGATACACCCTATGGAAGATAGGGTATCTGACTAGTCCTCTTGACTAGTCTCAAGAAGGTGTTCCAGGTAAAACAATCATAACATCTTCCTAGAGTATCCAAATTGAGTGAGACTAGTTTCATTGGATAGTGGACAATATCTAGTATATTTGGTATGAGTTTCAGAATTTTATATCAATTATTTTGTGCGGGGCACACTATAAAAGTGAAATCTCCGGGAAAGGCCAAAAATCAGCAAGTTGTGGGGAAGTTACCGTAAATTTCACTTGGCACATCCAATTTTGATCAGACCTATGGCATTGCAAAGAAGAAATATTAGAGAACTACATAAAAGAAAGTTTCATACCCAAAAGGGCCAAAACTTGGGATATAAAATTGAAGAAATATTGTCTAGCAGAACCACCTCAAAATCAAGGTTCAAAAGTGATACTTGGCCAACATGCCACCCAAAAGGGGAACTTCTACACCAAATAAGCCTCTAGAAAATCCTACTTGGACTCTTGATGAAGGTGAAGAAATGTGTAGGGACATAAATTATTTACAAAATAAGATAGTAACAAAAGATGAACTACAAGAGATGGAAGCTAAGTTGGAGGCAAAGATGGATGGTTTAAAAGAGGAGATCGTGGAAGTATTGAAAAATTTCCTAACAGAGAAGACACCTGAAAGTGAAAATGTCATGATGAGGACACGAGGAAGGTGAATCAAGAATGGAGAAACTCCAACTTTGGGTGGAAGACCAACCACGTTCCTAATATCGATATGTGAAAGTTTGATGGCAAGGAACCAATCACATGGATGCTTCAGATGGAGGAATTGTTTGATCTAGATAATGTGCCACATACACAAAAGGTACGAATTACTTCTTGATATTTAGAACCCAATCAATTTCTATGGTATCGATAGCTTTTTTCTCAAAAATCACTCGTCACATGGAAAATTTTCACAGAAGAAATGATAGCACACTATGAGGATACAAGGAGCAATACCTTCTTTATAAAATTGATAAATCTCAAGCAAAAGGGTCCAGTTATCGAGCACATTGACAACTTCCAAACATTGAATATAAAGGTAACATATATTCCAAATGAGCACTTTATTGATGTATTCATAGGAACTTTAAAGGATAACATTCAACATGAGGTTCGCCTTTGGGAACCCAAATCATTGGAGAATGCATTTAAGGTGGCAAGAAATGTTGAAAGTAAAAATATGGCTATGGCTACTAGAAGGACCAATCCTAACATCTATAAAGAGAACAATGCTCCTTCTT
>JASDQU010684598.1:14340-33091 GCA_032191745.1 Picea mariana
TATTTATGTCGGCTTTATTCCATTAGTTGTAATTATACCTCCTAGTCTCCTATATATACCAAGGAGACATTTTCATTTGGAATCATCTTGTACTTGAATATTTATGTGGGGTAAAAGGAGGTTGCCCCCTCGAAGAGGCTTATTATCTAAAATTATCATTGAGTACTTATTCTGCGGTTTTTCTATTCTATATTGATATTTGGTTCTTAACATTGGGCCACTCCACGACTCATAGAGGCATACGTTGCTCAGTACTATATACCAGGGTCACGCTTGGTAGGAGGGAGGATCATCATATACGACGTGATGGATTTTTCTCTTCGATCGGTCCTATTTTATATCACAAAATTGGTAGGAAACAATAAATCCCATCTTGCTTCCAAGTCCCAAGTATCTTATGCCATTTAGTGCTTAGAGCCTAGGATATTCAACTAGAGTGCAGGGTTTTTGAGGAACATTAAGGAGTAGATCTCCAAATGTCACACATGAAGACAAAAACATTTTGGGTATGGATCCTTCTTGGTTTCATTTTTCCTAGAGCGAGTTCCATCGATGAAACCGAAGGTTTCGTTGCTAGCACACCCTGCGACTGAGCCCCATATGGAGTGATGGACTAGTATTTCCCAGAGGTTGGGGAATGAACCCTCGTCCTTTCAATTTACTCCTGACTTCTTTGCATGGTGGTGGAGTTAGTTAGTGGTGATCGAGGATTTCCCTTATGTTGAGGTGGACTTTAGGGGCAACACAGATTTAGTGCTTCTTGGGGGTATACAGTGGGATGTGATAGGTATGAAAGATCATAACCTTGTAACAATTTTTTTCTGGTCTTTATATGTTTTTGGTTGTACAATGATGGATCTAAATAAATAAAAATTCTTCATGCACACAGAGGTGCGTCATGTATGGCATAGATTCTAGCACTAGGATGTCACAGAGATGCTTAGGCAGTGGTAGAGCATGATTTTGTAGTGGGAGGACTCTGAGAGGTGGAGAGGAACCTCCATGGTTTGACCAAAGGTGTTCCTCCCCTGAGGATGTGAGATGTACCTCTACACCTTTAGAGACATATAGTTGGGGTCCCTAAAGGTCTCAGTCATTTGCTACGATGAGTAGTGAGAGTGATAGTGTGCTATGTGGAGAACGATGTGGTGCAGGGCGACGAGTAGAGTCTCTAGTCATTTTAGTCTTTATGATGATTCTATGGGCATAAAAATCCCATGTTTTTCCACATTATGTACTTTTGGATGATGTGTTTTTGACAAAAAAAAAAATCTATCAAGCTTATATATAAATGAGTTTTGCGGTGGATAATTATGTTCTATTTTTGTTTTATGTGATGTTTTTATTCATATGCTTCATGTTCCAAAATGTTTATCTATGTGAAATATACCAATATAACATATAATTTGCTAATGAATCCGTAATCGTATTGAGTTCTCTCAATATATGTCTGTATTCCAGAAATTCAAAAGCTCTTTCGAGATGACGAACCCTTATATGGGGACATAGTAAAACTGGGTTACGAATAATGTACTCATGGTTTCGTTGAGTGACCATGAGTTGAGAATCAAGGTTTATAATCAATTGAGATAGACCTATAGAAGAGACATCGGTTAAAAGTGTGATGACAAGATGATACTCTGCAACATTATTGGTTACAGATTTGAGGAAAATTCCTGCTGAAGTCACCAACTTGCCAAAGTGGTAAACGACCCAAGCTACAAAAGCAATGTTCTGGTTATGTTGACTAGCAACATATGCAAACTCGAAATGGATGGGAAAGTATGATGTCATATTTGCATTCAATCACAAAGAAAAGTATAAGAAACTGGGGAAAAGCTCATGCACTCAAAGGAAAATACACACCATGTCAAAAACATATGGGACAATAATGTACAATAAACACATGTGAGATATTCTATGCATAGTAATTCTTGGGGTAAATCCCATTTCAGGGCTCACTGAGACATATTTTATCGTAGTCTACTAAATTGTAGGTGCATCTGGGTAGCGTGTGTTTTATGATGTATGGACCATGCCACATGGGTTCTAAATTTACTGCCCCCAATTTTTCATGATATTGATCATAGAATAGAACATGATCTCCTTCTGAAAAAGCGTAAGGTTGGATGGAATTATAATATTTATTTTTTATATGTTTTTGATATGTCTCATTGATGAGAGAAGCATCAAAACGAGTTTCATTCATCTAGGTTATATATAGAAATCGTTCCTCTTCAGTAGAAGTATGAGGTAGGAGTTCTATGGTGAGTTTCAATGAAGGAATATCACATTTGATCGGCATCACCACCTCTATCCAGTATACCAACTGGAATGGTGTAAATCCAGTTGCAATTTTAACTAAAGTTCGATAGGCCCAAAGTGCAGAGAAGAGTTGCAAATTCCAAGAGGTTTTTTTCACTCCACCATGCGTTGAAGCATAGTTTTTAGGACTTTGTTTATGTCTTCAACTTCTCCATTTTACTGAGGGTAGTAGGGGGATGAGTTTTCATGGAGAAAACCTAACTTGTTGTGTAATTCATCCATCATCTAGTTCTGGAAATGGGATTCATGAGCAATTACAATATCTTGTGGGACACCGAATCGAGCGATGATGTGATTGAACACAAAAACTGTTGCAGTTCAGACATCATTAAGGAATGTAGGCATAGGCTCAACCCATTTAGTGAAATAATTGACGACAATGATAATATAACCGTGCCCCCCAACTGAGGTAGGATTACATTGCATAAAATCGATGCCCCATTTTACAAAGGGGCCAATGAAGACAATGGGATGAAGTCAATATGGGTGGGTACGTGTTTTCTTATGAAAAATTTGATAGGGTGGAATTTGTTTAACTTCCTCAATGCAATATTTGAATATGGAAGGCCAAAAATAACCAACACATAAATTTTTTTGGGTTGTAGCCATCCCAAAACGATGACCACCACAAGCTCCAAGGTGAAAATCATTTAAAAATTGTTCATCATATTCTTGGGTTAAGAAACATCATAAGACAGTATCAATGTCATGGTGGTACAAGGTATCGCCAATGATAAGGTATCGCTTTGAATGGTGTCTAATGTGACGTTGTTCATCACATGAAATGCTAGGCTGAAAGCGTTGGGTTTGGAGATAGAGAAGACTATATCCATACCATGGATCAGACGTACCAATGAGGAACAAGGATTCATCAGGAAGGGAATCATTGGGCTCAGTATTCTCATCAGTATGGGGAAGATCACAAATTAATTTTGTAAAAATCAATGATTTTTTATCCTTGGATTTGGAAAATGCGATATTGAATTCTTGGAGAATGACGATCCATTTCGAATATTTCCCCCCAAGTACTTGACGATTCAAGATGTCATACATGGGGTTTGATTCTACAATGGTCGTCGTAGTGCGTAACAGAATATAGTGGTGAAATATTTGGATGAAAATAAGTGTTTCCAAATCCAAATTCTTGACATATGAATATCGAAGCTCGAGACCTAACAAAATCTTACTCAAATAGTAGATTACATGTTCGGTGTTGTCATCAACCTCTTGTACTAACACCATAGTAATAGTGGAAATAGAGGCAACTAAATAAAGGATATAATATTTCACATAATTTGGTGGGTTCAAGCGAGGTGTGTTCGTTAAAGAATGCTTAAGATCATCAAATGAGTGTTGATCAGTTGCATCCTATATGAAAGGGGCATCTTTCTGCAGTAATCTCATAAATCCTTTAGTGATTTTGGCGTAATTTCAAATAAAACGTTGAATAAAGTTTTCCTTCCCTTGCAAACTTTGCAGTTGGGTAAGTTTGTTGGGAAGGGGTAAAGTGAGAATGGCTTTGATTTTTAAGGGATCCACCCTAATCCCATCTTTGGAGACTACAAATCCAAGGAGTCTCTATGATTCAACAACGAAAATTCATTTATGGGGGTTCAAACTATGTTGTAAAACTTGCATCGAATAAAGATGGTTTGTAGGTGACCAATATGGTCTTGTCGATGAGTCGAGTGAGTTGGTAAGTCATCGATATAAGGTTCAATGATATGTTTGATGTTGTGGAACACATACGACATAGCCCACTAAAAAGTGGCTACATAATTTTTAATGCCAAAAGGTAATTTTCGATAAGCTAAAGTCCCCCATGGGAAGATGAAGATTTTTTTGTGTTGATTAATCGGTAAAATGTTGATCCGGTTATATCCATAAAATCCATCCATAAACAATAAAATGACACTTCCGGTGCAATTATCAATGATTTGGCTGATAAAGGGTGTAGGGTAATTGTCCTTGGGACAAGCCTTATTAAGATCTCGATAATCGACACAAACACAAAGTGTCCCTTGTTTCTTGGTGAACGGAATGATGTTGGAAACCCATTCGGTCATAGGGATGGGATAAATAAAATCATATTTTAATAATTTTTCAACTTCTCACTTGATTATCGTGGGTTTTTTAGTATGAACCAGGAGAATTGTTTGTCTCACGAGTTTAGATCTAGGGTAAGTTTTGATTTCATTCACAATGATCGAAGGATCGATCCCTGAAATTTCTTCGTAGCTCCAAACGAAGATGTCGTGAAATTATTTAAACAAGGCGGTATAAGTTTCAACTTCTTCAGTGGAACAATTGGCACCTAGTTGTATGTTTTCGACAATACCTTCTTTAATGGATATGTCAGCAGTAATCGTGTGAAAGATATTTCCAAAATTCCCCTCAGAGATGGTATCCTGAGTGAGTATTGGAGATTGGGGGGATTCGACAATATCGCTAGTAAAAATAGAGAAAATATCTTTCTAGATTTCATCCAAACTAAGAATAAAGGATGAACTATGGTGATTGTCATCCCATGGTGCCTCCTCGATACTAAGCATTTCCATAATAGATTCATCTGATGGAAAAGTATGTAGGATGTAATCGAAAGTAGAGGATAGGGAATCCAACCAAGATGGTAACGAATATGTAGTATATGCCAACAGATGTTGGTCATCCAGTAAAGGAGAGGCAGAATGAATGGCATCATATTCGTCCTCTATATGACTAAGTGCATAGTTTCAACTAGTGTATCAAATTCTAAAGGACTAGGCACAATCCATGGATATATGATTGGAAGGATTGATGTTCCATAGTCAAAATCATATTGATTGTTGCAATGTGTTCCCTAGTGTGAGGAAGAGGTGTAGGTAAGGTACCCATGAAAGAAGAATATTTCAAGAGACCTACCTAAAGACTTTCATAAGTAATTTTTGAATCTTCCAGAAAAGGAATATTGTTGGTCATTTGAGTGCGAGCGTCAGGGTGCAATAATCTAACTGATCGATGGTCACAATTTTACCTTGATGAGGGAATTGGATGCATCGAAAAACCGATGAGGGGACGAAATTCATAGCATAGAACCAAATATTCCTATCAACAAGTTATAATCGAGGGGAACATTGACTACTTCAACATCTATAGAAATAGTTTTTCTTCCCAATTGAAAGACTAAGGATTCTAATAATCCATGAGGACGGAAGCCTCTTCCATCAAATGCTCATAACATGGTGGGATATTGATTAAGACTGGGTGATTTAAGGCATTTCCAACAAGCTAAGGACATGAAACATGTGGTTTGCCCCTCATCCAACATCATGTGATGAATACATTGATTATGGACAACAACATCGATTTGGAAATCAAATTGGTAAGAGAATCGTAATTTCAAATTATCCAGGTTGAACGTGATATTATTGGATGACTTGGGATTTATAGCTTTGATGGATACCAAGAGAGTCCTACTTTAACTAGGGTAGTGTTGTAGAACTTTGAGAGCTGACATAGCTTAAGGTGATTGGGACAAATCTTCAAAAATGTTGTAGTTTTGAGAAACACGTGAATTAGGATTAAAGGTCGACTTTCAAATTGTTCTCTTGGGTGGACGTACAATAGAGTCAAAAATTTGTTTCTCAATCTTGAATGTTCCATATGGAGGATTAACTGAAGTGGATGGTTGATCCAGTGTAGTTTCATTAGTTAATTTTTCCTTATCAGGTTTACCTGGTGGTGTGTCATATGTCATAGTACAAGTGGTCAAGTATATCCCATTAAAGATGTAAATGTAGGCACTCGATGAAGCTTCCTTGTTAGGAGGATGATTTGGGTTACCTCCTGTTGGAGGTGCAATATTTTTTGCAACCAATGATTATTGTTGTGGAAAAGGATGTGTCAATATAGCGGGTTGAGAATTTTCTTTAAAAATTTTAGCAAATTCGTCCCTATGAGGAAAATCTTGCGTGTAATGATCTTCATCACAAATGAGGCATGGAAATTTTGGTTTGCATCGGTTGCTTCTCAGTAACAACTAGTTGTGTTTGTGTCTTTGCATTTTCGATTTGATTATTGTTTTTCTTAGGTTTATTCTTAGTTTTCTTTCCCCCCCCTGATTGTTGCAGAGAAGTAGATTGAGCTCCATTCACCTTAGATACTTGAGTTGGGGTCGAGTTTGATGAGAGTGGATTTGACCTAGTAGCTAGGGCAGCGATTGAATGATTGGTCGCATCGGTTGACTTTGAACTGGATTGGGTTTTGACGAAACCAATAACTCCATCTGAATGGGATGTGGAGGATAGTTTTTATGGGTCGGTTGATATATGAGGAGTGTTCGGAATCAATTCATACAAAGTAAAGGATTGGGAATAAACCAAATCCAGATACTGGGCACGAGAAATGGATCTCTCTTCTATAACGACACCACCCATGACTATGTCATGAGAAATAGGAGGTAAAAGAGATTTGGTGAAATATTCAGCCAACAATTGGTCAAAAATGGTTGCTTTGATCAACCGTCATTGTTGTCTTCATTCATGAATGTGATCACAAATATCTATGGACTTGTTCTGATGAAGGAAGGTCAAAATTTTTGTGTTGGTCTCATATAGGATATGTAATTGGAAGTGAGTGAGAAAATCCATGGAAAGTGAATTAAAATATTGAAAATTTTCGTGTTGTAACTCAATGTACCATTTAGCCACTGAACACGTAAGTGTGTGATGGAAAAGATGTAACCAGATAGAATCATCCATTACTGAATTCCATGAACACCATAGATGAAAGGTCATAACATGGTTATTAGGGTCTTCACCAGGTTTTCCATCAAATTTTATAATATTAGAAGGTAATTTGGCAGGAATGACTGGCCCACAATGGGAGTGTAATATGGGATCATTGGTTAATGTTGACAGATATGGTAGATCGAAAGTTCCTAAGAATGGAAACTATCAATTCACTTGAGGATGATATTGGTGTGGCATAGGAACACTAGTAGGACTGTAAAGTGGTTGTGGTGGATAGTTGTAGCCAACAAGTCCTCCCATATTTTGTTGATGTTGACCAACAAAAGTAGGATTCATTTGTTTAGGAATTTTCATAAAAGGAGAGGGAAAGCCCATTTGGCCCTGGGGAAGATAACTTGTGTAACCTAGGGTAGAATAGTTTTCTTTATTAGTTTGAGGTAGATAAATAGTTTTCCCTTGAGGAGGGTAACTAGGTTGACCTTGAGGAGGGTAAGGAACTTTCCCTTGGAGAGAAAAATATGGTTTGCCTTGAGGAACCCAAGTGGGATTAAGGACCACTGTGAAGGGTTATCCAGAATCTAATCCAAAAGGAATGGAATTTAGGATTCCTCCTTGTGGGTTGGGGTTTTATGTCCCTCCCTGATATGTTTGATGAGACAAGCCTCCCTAAGGTAGTCCCTAGGATTGTGGGGGGTTCCCCGTGAAAAAGGGTTGAAATTGTCCCCCTGTCATTGGTTTGGTAGAAAATGGGATTTCATTGGTAAGGGTTGGTTTCCCCCCAGTCATAATTTGTGTTTTGAAGGATGGTTTCCATCTGGTGGGGATTTTTCCACTAAATAGGGGTTGCCCCACAATAGGGATCTGTCCCACAGTTGGGTTTTGTTGTGTGGAAGGGTTTTTCATCATTTGATGTGAAGGTATCCCAATAGGGTTTTGTGGAGTATACAAATTTGTTGCTTGAAGAGGGATGGTAGGTGTAATCGTCAGGGTACTTTGCAAATGGCTAGGTAACACGACTCTTGTTTCACTTTGAACTTGTCCTAAAGTGGTAGCAATATTGACTGTTGGTTCGACAAGACATTCAATGGTGTGACCTGATGGTCCTGCCTCTACACCGGTGGTGGTAGAGGTATGTGGAGGTTCAAAGGGTGGTTGGATAAAATCGAATTTTTCATAAAGGTCTCATCTTGATGGGGTTCTCCATATAGAACGAACAAGAGTTTGTTGTGGATCTACCATTTTAGTAGAATGGACAGGGGTAGTGTATTCTTCGTTAAACGTTGGTTGTATCAGTTCCATATATAGTTGATTATATGGCCTTGACAGTAGGCTAGGGTAATCTTCTACTACAATGTTACCTGAGGAGTCTAGTCGGAAAAGGAGTGGATCGAGAGGAATTGCCAAAGATGGGTTTATAGAAAAGGTAAAATCTTCTAGAACCGTAACTAAATCTCTCTTAGGATTTGTTAACAAAGGAGTAGCATCACTCCCAGCGTCTGAATGGTTTTTGACCTCTTCATGGTAAGTTTCTTCATGTGAGTTAGGAGGTACGGGTTCATAGCCTTATGGAGGAAACCCTTGCGTCCTGCGTGATCTACGAAGACACTTATCATCCATAGTGCCAATTTTTAAGGACAACTAAAGTAAAAAAATAGCACTCGCTAAACAAAATATGGAAAGCCAATAAGAAAAATGTCTTCTTTCAATGAACGTACTAGTTGGTCATGAAATCCAACATCGTGTGATCAAATTAATTCTAGGATATGAGCGGGTGGACGAGTGACATTGGTGGCCTACTTAATAGACTTACACCTTGGTGAAATTTCCCTCGCATTTTTATCCATAGGTTACCCTCCAAGGAGCCTCAGTGAGTTTGACCAACTTCTATTCCAAGTACAACAAAGACTTCCCTTCAGCATCACCTCGTGTAAGGACCCTAAGTATTATGACCACTAATGATACCAACTCATATTCAGCCTCTAGGTGGGTACAATAAACATTCAATTCCAAATGTATGGGTAGGATATCAAGTCTGAAATTCTTCAAGAGAACTGAGGACAAATGGACTGGTAAACTCTAGAGGACCCCGAACAGATTCTGAATTCACAAATTTCCCAAACCAAATGAAAACAGTTGATCCTCAAGAAGAACCCCCAAAATAAGATCGTAGTACTATGATAGGTTAAGCCTCAGAGGGATAATATTTGTTTCTTTCCCGCACGCAACCTTGTTTTTAACCCCTGTGTGAGGGGGATCCCAGCTATGCTTATACGGAGGTTGGATTTACTCTCCATATCACAAGATTATGCGTTTGTCTTGAATTCTTTGGAGATTTATTCTCATAGCCTATTCCAAAGCTCCAGTCCTAGTCTATTGTTGGTGTAAAGATCCAAAAAGTAAAAGTTTCTAGTTTGATTTTAATTAGCGTTCATTTTCATGGTTGTTCATTACAAAAGGGTGAATGATAGCGAAATTGGTGATGTTTGAGACTTGACTCCCAAAAAGGTAAAAATAATGATATGCAAACTTTGTTTTCAATGAACTTATAGCTACGTTAAAGAGAAGAGTTTCATTTCTTTTGTCACTAACAAACAATCAAGAATGAAAATTTTTATACTATTTTGTTTTCAACCAGAATTCAAACAATTGCAAATTATAAAGAAAACCCTTTTTAATATCCAGAACCAATGCATACAAGTATTCATTTGTTTGTTTGTGAATGCAAACTAAAATGTGTTCATTTAATTCTTCATGCTTTCCCTAATAAACAAAAAAGGTTCATTGTAGGGATTTGAAAAATAAGAAGAAAACATACACAAACAAAGACACTCCCAGCAGTAAACAAGAGACTAAAAGAAGAACAACTACCAAACTATTCACTCAAAGGAAAAACACTATGAAACCAAAAGTCACACTTTATAGGCTTTCAGAATTGAGTAAGGGATCAAAGATAAGGAAATTAATACTGTGATCGATGACCTTCCTTATGAAAACCTCCAATCAATCAGGTAATCGAGAAGAGCAGCAAAAAGAAACCAGGTTTGAAAGAGAATGATTGATTTTGAAATAAGGAAAGACAACACAAACTCAATAAGGACTAAAAGAATGAAAGGTAGAAAGTTTGAGTCAAATAGAGGACAATATCTGCAATAATAGGATCTGACTCAGAGAAAAAGATCCAAGGACTATGCCCAAAAAGCAAGAAAGTCTGCAATTTTTCAAAGGAAGAAAAATCATCTCTCTGGTAACCAAAACACCAGAGCGCTACAATGCTCCCTAATAGACTCAAGGGGAAATATGATCAAGAAACAACGTTATGACTTAAACTATAGAGGGGTGCTAGTCTTGAGAATTTTTTTAGAAAGTTATAGAAAGCTCAGTAACTCAGGGAAATTCAGTAAGAGGCTCTGTGAGAAAACTTAGCAAAGACGAAATGATGTAAGGACATATTAAATTGGAAAATGGGATCTCAGGATAGACAAAAGCCACAAATGAACCTAGGAAACAAAATAAATTGAAAATTCGATCCCCAGTGGAGTCACCAATTTCTGTTACGGAAATATTCCCTTGCTGACAGGTGAACTTTCGACACCAAGACACAAAAACTACCTTTGGACACTACCATTCCTATAGATTCCTTTTATCTGTCGAAAAAGAGAGGAGGAGCGAAATTATGATGTACTGGCTCACTTTCGACGTTTCTCCAAGCTGCTCCAATCCATGAGTTTCGAACAATACCTGGAATGGACAATGTTGGCACTCCATAAATTCATGTTATTTTAATCAATTCGTAGCACTTATGTGACATCATTTTGTAACAATGATTTTGTAGTGGTTCTAAGGTTTTGGGTGATTTTGTAGCGCATGCATGCTATTTGACAACACCACTATTGTCAAAGGGAAAAAATCGACATTTTTCCAAAACCTATAAACTTGGAAAATGGGTTAAAATGTGATAGTGGGGTGAATTTTTAGAAGTTTAAAACAAATTTTGACTTGGAATGTTTGGAAAATATAAGATTTGTCTTTTTATCCAGATTTGGCTTTTCGGACTTTAACATTTTAATGTTATTTTAGCAAAATTATTGGGCATGCAGGCCCAATTATCCAAGTCCTACAGCTATAGATCCTAGCACCTTCCATACAACACAAGTCAAGTCAAAGTCAATGCACAAGCATTAAACCAAGTCACGAGGAGGAGCACCCACAAAGGGGCGTTGCACTATGCATCAATAAGACTTGCAACCATCAATGCTATAAACAAAATATTTTTATTTCTCCTCATCAATGTGTGATACATACCCACATAATAATAAAAGGGCACCAGAATAGTTCAAGTGCTCGTCCAAGGTAAAATCTTATAAAAATGATAGAATTTGAGTTCCATTGCCAAATGTTGGGATTAAGTCTCGACTGCCCAAGAAGGTTGTTAGAGATTATGCCAACTGCCCATTCAGCCCGAACGTAGATCGACAACGCATACCAAGTGTCTCATTGATTTCCAAAATGGTGTAAGGAATCCACATCATCATCGAAGTATCAAAATGTTTGGCGTTCGACTGAGCGTTGCAGGTGTACAATGGAGGATGCACACTGGTGCCAATAGAATGGATGAAGGTGTAATAGTGAAATCCGTCAAAATCCAATTAACCATGCTCTAGATATATGTGAGCACTCAACATATCCAGCCAACGAAAGTTTTATAGTGACCAGTTCAACATCGAAAATTTTAATGGAGCAACATGATATGTCAATGAGATTGAGGCAGTTTTAAGCCCAAATATTGATAGGAAATGCCAGATATTACCCATCAAAAAAGTGTCCAACCGACATCGAAATGTAAATGAGAATGCTAAGGGTCAAGTTTTTGATCCTACAAGTTAACACTAGAGCCTGTGTTTCGCACCTGTTCATAATATAAGAACAATCCTTCATGCATTCTCTATTCATTGGAAATATCGGTGGGAATACAAATGAGGATAACCTTCCAGGGCTTTAGTAAACAATCTGGTTTCCGATAGATAAAGGTATTGTATCAAATGGTGAACATAACTAATTTTTAGTCAGAAGATAAAAAAATTAATGGACAAATGGAGCTTATTAAAGACATCTTATCCAATGTTTGATCGACTAAATGATTTCAAAAGTACCGTGAAGGCCATCAAGAATGTCAAATACAAAAACCTGTGATTAAGATCTCAAATTGGGAGCACTTAGCATCCAATTCGAATTTTCAGACAACGCAAAATTCTCACTGTCAATTCTTGAGGGGAAATAATTGACTGTTTTTCATTGAGCTTGTTTACATTTGACAAATAGATTGGCTTGCTAATTCTCAGTTTCAACTCATGGTGGTCTTGTAGCATTGTCCCTTTCCAAGGAAAGTATCTAGGCGATGTTAGCATCACCGATGTTTGGTCGAGTATTCCATGTGTCAAGGAGAATGAACCAGAAAAGCATATTGAAGAACACAATGAATATTTGACAAGAAATGTGCGCCATCTACCTCCTTCAAAAGAAGTGCAATTAGAAACAAATGGGAGAGTAAAGGATTCGATTCAGTTTTGAGGTTAACATGAAAATAATTTAATTCAAATTCTAACAGCTATGTACCAAATGACAAAGTATCCTATTTTTTATCATCACAGGAGGCAAATGGCAAGATACTTGGCAGCGAGGGAATAGTTTTACACTTGTTAATCATATTTTGTAACTGTTTCCTATAAAGTAGGATCTCGGTTTTGATGAGTCGCTCTCTTTGTAACCAATGTTTATTTTTGGAATCCTTGAAATAATGGCCCATTTCTTTTCCTCATATGTAACTTATCTATAGATACTATTAAAAAGACTAAAAGAAACGGTTTGACTGGCTGGAGAGGGGCCTGCCTTTGTAACTAGAAAAATATGTAATTTCTTATGAATTTTAATACAAGCAGGAAAGGTTTTCTTGAATAGATGAGATTCATCATAGTTTTGATGTTCAATATGTTTTCTTGTATTCCATATTCACGAGTTTTTTTTGCTGCTAGTAATAATATTTAAGTAAAAGAATGAATTCATCTCGTTGATGCTCCTTCTCACATTGATTATACTTGTTATGTGTTTATTAGTTTCTGGTTCAGAATTCACCCTTAATTGGTGCTCTATTTTTGGTATCCAACCTTTATGTTCCTTCTTCTAAATATATACCAAGAGATTCATCCTCTATTAGATGCCTCTTGTCGTAGTGGGTTTTCCTTTCTTTCCAACTGCCATCTCATATTGTTTACTTCGCTGAACACAATGCTTATTTTTCTTTTGTTCCCTCAAGAATACATAGCTTGTTAATCTTCATAGTATTTCAAGAGTTGACCCCATTTCCCAATGGCTGTGTTCTCTTGTTCTTCCTACCAACCTTTTTAAAAACCAAAACAAAACTTGTCTTATTGTAGAATCTGGCCCCTGTCTGCTCATCGCTAAATATTTTTTGAGTATTTTCAATATTTACATGTTTGAGAGAGCCCTCTCTAGCTGGAAGGGTCAAAATACAACCTAAAGTTGGTTTGTAGTTTACCTCTATTGTTTGTTTTATCAGCCGAACAAATTTACAGAGTGTTAACATTTTGGCGTCGTTGTCGGGGACAAAATTGAAATTTTTCCCTAGGAAAAAAATACATGGCTGAGTTATGTGGTCTGAGAGAAGCATAAACTTAGGCACATATTGGCTGTATTATTTCTTTGGCGACTCCACACATCAAAAAATTAGATTGAAGGTGATTCCACTCGTAGAAGAATCCAGAAATTTAAAATTTTACTGACAACTCCACTCTCAATGTAGAATCCAGCTTTCAAAGCATTATTGGCAAATACACTATCTGAAGATGAGTTCAATATATGCAAGGTATGCCCCCATGAATATCTCTCACATTTGCGGTTTTCCAAATCGCATGCCTTGTGTAGATTGGAAAACTTATTTTCCAAAGTTCAAAGATCAGGATGGAGATGATGTCACCTTTCATTTGGTAAAATTTCACATGCACATACATATGCTAGGGGTTAAATTGCATGAATATTTCTTAATGAAGATGTTTATGGAAACCTTATAAGGAGAGGCACTATCCTAGTATGAAGGATTGTCATCTGCTAGTCTATTTTCTCTTGAATATTTTTATTCAGTATTTTGTGTGAATTATAAGAAAAGTTACCCATCTTTAGTTGTGATTGAAAAATTCTGTGGAAATTTTGACAATCTTATTCAACAAACGGAGATTGATATTGATGAGGAAGACTCAATGTATGATGAAATCGAAGAATCCCTTTACAAACTATCTTATCATCAGGAAGAACTTGTAGAGACTAGTTGTCTTGGTACACAAGATCATTCCGAGCAAACATTAGCTTCTTCTTTGCTTGAAAATGAAACAAATCTGCATCATAATGTAGACAGTCAAGTTATATCCCATGAAATTAATGAAAATTCATAGCCTTGGAAGCCTTATTGCAGTCAAAAGTATGAGGAGAATCATTTTTTTGCAGCTCATTCATTTTCTACAGATTCGTATCATGAATAAATTGGTGAAAATCAGGCTTTTGAAATTGTACATGTGAAAAATCTAGGTAGTAAAACCATTAATGAGGATAGCTACCTAAAGTTACAAGGAAATACCGAAGAAGAGTAGGTTGTTTTAGATCTTTTGGATGTTGTAGAATCTATTCAAGATTTCACATCTCTTGATTTGACATTTTCAGAAGTTTTAAAAAGGCGGGATGACATTCTCGTTCAAGAACATGGAGCATTTTTGAATTTTTCTCAAACATATACGATTGTTTTTTCATCTAAATATTTCCAAGAGTACATAAAACATGTCCCTGCTATGGATGATGTGAAAGTTGATCGTGTTGTTGCATTTCCATTTGAGAAGGGTCAACTGGATGAAAGAGATCCTTGTCTTTTTGTTGATTTTCAAAAAAGGGTATTCTTAAATGTTTTTGAAGACCCGTTTTCCAGTAAGATGAAATCATCAGAGAAGATGGAGTACGTGTTGTTCAATAATGTAGGGATAAAATTGGGTTTGTAGTTTGAGTTATCATTTGCTAAGTTCTTTTTTCTGCCTGGAGGAGCTGAAAGTAAGTTATAGTCAAGAAGCCATTTGCTTGATTGGCTTCATTGGAAGTGTGAGATCACTTGATTCGTCATTTATGCTAAATAAAAGTAGGTTAGGTAGGAGTGTGAATAAGCTTGGTACTACAAGCATTTATTTTAGCAATCTGCAGTTTTAATTTTCATCTTAGTTTCAGATTTCGGTTTGAATCATGTATAGTTTTTGGTTTTCAGTGGATACAGGTGACAGATCAGAGTAGGGTACATACATGAGTAGGGTACACACATGGTATGGGAGAAGCCTAATGGATAGGCACTTGGTCTATGGGATCTTTGTCGCCTCATAGGGAGGGCACCATCCCCAGTTGGAGCCAATGTTGGCACTCCATAAATTCGTGTTATTTTAATCATTTCATAGCACTTATGTGACATCATTTTGTAATGATGGTTTTGTAGTGATTCTAAGGTTTTGGGTGATTCTGTAGTGCATGCAAAACAATTTGAATGATTCTCCTCATACTTTTGACTGCAATAAGGCTGCAAAGGTTGTGAATTTTCATTAATTTCATGGGATATAACTTGACTGTCTACATTATGATGCAGATTTGTTTCATTTTCAAGCAAAGAAGAAGCTAATGTTTGCTTGGAATGATCTTGCGTACCAAGACAACTAGTCTCTACTAGTTCTTCTTGATGATAAGACAATTCATAAAGGGATTCTTCGATTTCATCATACATTAAGTCTTTGTCATCAATATCAATCTCCATGTGTTCAATAAGATTGTCAAAATTTCCACAGAATTTTTCAATCAAAACTAAAGATGGGTAACTTTTCTTATAATTCACACAAAATACTGAATAAAAATCTTCAAGAGAAAATAGACTAGCAGATGACAATCCTTCATACCAGGATCGTGCCTCTCCTTATAAGGTTTCCATAAATATCTTCATTAAGAAATATTCATGCAATTTAAACCCTAGCCTATGTATGTGCATGTGAAATTTGACCAAATGAAAGGCAACATCATCTCCATCTTGATCTTTGAACTTTGGCAAATAAGTTTGCCAATCTACACAAGGCATACGATTTGGAAAACCGCGAATGTGAGGGATATTCATGGGGGCATACCTTGCATATATTGAACTCATCTTTGGATAGTGGATTTGCCAATAATGCTTTGAAAGCTGGATTCTACATTGAGAGTGGAGTTGCCAGTGAAATTTTAAATTTTTGGATTCTTCTACGAGTGGAATCACCTTCAAACTAATTTTTTGATGTGTGGAGTCGCCAGAGCAAGAATACAACCAATATGTGCCTAAGTTTATGCTTCTCTCAAACCTCAGAACTCAACCATGTCTTTCTTTCCTAGGGAAAATTTTCAATTTTGTCCCCGACAACGACGCCAAAATGTTAGCACTCTATAAATTTGTTCGGATAATAAAACAAACAAAAGAGGTAACCTACAAACCAACTTTAGGTTGTATTCTGACCCTTCCAACTAGAGAGGGCTCTCTCAAACATGTAAAGACTGAAAATACTCAAAAAATATTTAGCAATGAGGAGACAGGGGCCAGATTCTGCAATCGGACAGGTTTTGTTTTGGTTTTTAAAAAGGTTGGTAGGAAGAACAAGAGAATAGAGTCATTGGGAAATGGGGTCAACTCCTGAAATACTATGAAGATTAACCAGCTATGTATTCTTGAGGGAACAAAGGGAAAATAAGCATTGTGTTCAACTAAGTAAACAATATGAGATGGCAGTTGGAAAGAAAAGAAAACCCACTACGACAAGAGGCATCTAACAGAGGATGAATCTCTTGGTATATCTTTAGAATAAGGAACATAAAGGTTGGATATCAAAAATAGAGCACCAATTAAGGGTGAATTCTGAACCAGAAACCAATAAACACATAACAAGTATAATCAATGTGAGAAGGAGCATCAACAAGATGAATTCATTCTTTTACTTAAATATTATTACTAGAAGAAAAAAAAACTCGTGAATATGGAATACAAGAAAACATATTGAACATCAACACCGTGATGAATCTCTTCTATTCAAGAAAACCCTTCCTGCTTGTATTAAAATTCATAAGAAATTACAGATTTTTCTAGTTACAAAGGCAGGCCCCTCTCCAGCCAGTTGAACCCTTTTTTTTAGTCTTTTTAACAGTATCAACAGATAAGTTACATATGAGGCCATGAAATGGGCCATTCTTTCCAGGATTCCAAAAATAAACATTGGTTACAAAGAGAGCAACTCATCAAAACCGAGCTCCTACTTCTAGGAAACAGTGACAAAAGATGATTAACAAGTGTAAAACTATTCCCTAGCTGCCAGGTATATTGCCATTTGCCTCCTGTGATCAGAAAAAATAGGATACTCTGTCATTTGGTACATAGCTGTTAGAATTTGAATTAAATTATTTTCATGTTAACCTCAAAACTGAATCGAATCCTTTACTCTCCCATTTGTTTCTAACTGCACTTCTTTTGAAGGAGGGAGCTAGCGCACATTTCCTGTCAAATATTCATTGTGTTCTTCAATATGTTTTTCTATTTCATTCTCCTTGACACATGGAATACTCGACCAAACATCGGTGATGCTAACGTCACCTAGACACATTCCTTGGAAAGGGACAACGCTACAAGACCACCATGAGTTGAAACTGAGAATTAGGAAGCGAATCTATTTGTCAAATGTAAACAAGCTCAATGAAAAACGGTCAATTATTTCCCCTCGAGAATTGACAGTGAGAATTTGGCGTTGTCTGACAATTCGAATTGGATGCTAAGTGCTCCCAATTTGACATCTTAATCACAGGTTTTGGTATTTGACATTCTTGATGGCCTTCACGGTACTTTTTAAATCATTTAGTCGATCAAACATTGGAGAAGATGTCTTTAATAATCTCCATTTGTCCATTAATTTTTTATCTTCTGACTAGAAATTAGTTATGTTCACCATTTGATACAATACCTTTATCTATCGGAAACCAGATTGTTTACTAAAGCCCTGGAAAGTTAGCCTCATTTGTATTCCCGCCGATATTTCCAATGAATAGAGAATGCATGAAGGATTGTTCTTATATTATGAACAGGTGCGAAACACAGGCTCCAGTGTTAACTTGCAGGATCGAAAACTTGACCCTTAGCATTCTCATTTACATTTCGATGTCTGTTGGACACTTTTGTGATGGGTAATATCTGGCATTTCCTATCAATATTTGGGCTTAAAACTTCCTCAATCTCATTGACATCTCATGTTGCTCCATTAAAATTTTCAATGTTGAACTGGTCACTCTAAAACTTCGGCATTTGGCCAAAACCTATAAACTTGGCAAATGGGCTAAAATGTGATAGCGGGGCGAATTTTTAGAAGTTTAAAACAAATTTTGACTTGGAATGTTTGGAAAATATTTGATTTGGATTTTTAGCCAGATTTGGCTTTCGGGCCTATAACAGGTTAATGTTATTTTAGCAAAATTATTAGATCCGCAGGCCCAATTATCTAAATCCTACAAATATAAAGCCTAGCACCTTCCAGACAACACAAGTCAAGTCAAAGACAACGCACACGTGTTAAACCAAGTCACGAGGAGGAGAGCCCACAAAT
>JASDQU010684598.1:33161-44494 GCA_032191745.1 Picea mariana
AGATTATGAAAACTTCCCATTCAGCCTGAATGTAGATCGGCAACACATACCAAGTGTCTCAATGATCGCCTAAATGGTGTAAGGAAGCCATATCATCATCCAAGTATCAAATTTTTTGGCGTTCGACTGAGCGTTGCAGGTGTACAATGGAGGATGCACACTGATGTCAATAGAATGGATGAAGGTGTAACATAGAAATCCATTGAATGTCAAATAACCATAACTAATTGTATCAAATGGTGAACATAACTAATTTTTAGTCAGAAGATCAGAAATTAATGGACAAATGGAGCTTATTAAAGACATCTTCTCCAATGTTTGATCGACTAAATGATTTCAAAAGTACCATAAAGGCCAACAAGAATGTTGAAAAACAAAACCTGTAATTAAGATGTCAAATTGGGAGAACTTAGCATCCAATGCCAATTTTCAGACAACGCCAAATTATCATTGTCAATTCTCGAGGGGAAATAATTGACCGTTTGTCATTGAGCTTGTTTACATTTGACAAATAGCTTGGTTTCCTAATTCTCAGTTTCAACTCATGCTGGTCTTGTAGCATTGTCCCTTTCCAAGGAAAGTGTCTAGGAGGCGTTAGCATCGTCGATGTTTGGTCGATTATTCCATTTGTCAAGGATAATGAACCAAAAAATATTCTTGAATAACACAACGAATATTTGACAAGAAATGTGCGCCAACTCCCTCCTTCAAAAGAAGTGCAGTTAGAAACAAATGGCAGAGTAAAGGATTCGATTCGGTTTTGAGGGTAACATGAAAATAATTTAATTCAAATTCTAATAGCTATGTACCATATGCCAGAGTGTCCTAGTTTTTCTGGTCACGGGAGGAAAATCGAAAGATACTTGGTAGCAAGGGAGCATTTTTACACTTGTTAATCATCTTTTGTAATTGTTTCCTAGAAAGTAGGAGCTCGGTTTTGATGAGTCACTCTCTTTGTAGCCTATGTTTATTTTTGGAATCCTGGAAAGAATGGCCCATTTCTTGCCCTCATATGTAACTTATCTATAGATATTGTTAAAAAGACTTAAAAAAAGGGTTCGACTCGTTGGAGAGAGGCCTTTCTTTGTAACTGGAAAACTTTGTAATTTCTTATGAATTTTACTACAAGAAGAGAGGTTTTTCTTGCATAGCAGAGATTCATCACGGTATTGATGTTCAATATGTTTTCCTGTATTCAATATTCACGAGTGTGTTTTTCTTCTAATAATAATCTTTAAGTAAAAGAAGGAATTCATCTTGTTGATTCTCCTTCTCACATTCATTATACTTGTTATGTGTTTATTGGTTTTTGGTTCAGAATTCACCTTTAATTGGTTCTCTGCTTTTGGTAGCTAGCCTTTATGTTCCTTCTTCTAAAGCTATAACAAGAGATTCATCCTATGTTATATGCCTCTTGTCATAGTGGTTTTTCCTTTCTTTCCAACTGCCATCTCATATTGTTTACTTAGTTGAACACAGTGCTTATTTTTCCTCTGTTCCCTCAAGAATAGATAGCTTGTTAATCTTCATAGTATTTCAAGAGTTGACCCCATTTTCCAATGGCTTTGTTCTCTTGTTCATCCTACCAACCATTTTAAAAAATAAAACAAAACTTGTCCTACTGCATAATTTGGCCTCTGTCTGCTCATCACTAAATTTGTTTTGAGTATTTTCAGTCTTTACATGTTTGAGAGAGCCCTCTCTGGTTGGAAGGGTCACAATACAACCTAAAGTCATCTTGTAGGTTACCTCTATTGTTTGTTTTATTAGCTGAACAAATTTACAGAGTGCGAACAGACAACAAGAAACAAACGATTATCTCCTACTCTAATGGATTAGAAAAAATCAATCGATCTATGAAGATTAAGACAAGAATAGAAAAGTACATGTAAACACATAATAGAAGGAAATAGGACAAGTATATTAATGATAACTTAAAAAGGAGACTTACAATCTTTAGATGATGTTGAAAAAACCTCTCCAAGTCCTCCTCGTCCAACCCTTGCTCGAAAGATCCATAATCAAAATAACAATGCTTTCCTGATTTTTTTATCCTTGTTCACCATAAGAATGCCTTCATTTATAGGCTTTAAGAGGCTCAACCAACTTAGGTATATTTGGAATTAGTTAAGGATATGGCTCCAATAGTTCTAATATCTCCCTTAGATGCAGCCTAGGGGTTAGATTTGAGCCAAACCAACTCGATCCATCCATATCTGTGTTTAGAAAAAAATGAGATTTTTTCCAAGATTCGCTCAACCAATTCGATGCTCCCTTAGAATGGGAAATAGAGCACCACAATGCTCCTTGTGGCATGGACAAAGAGCACTAGCGCTCCCTGTATATGAGTAGGGGAGCGCCGATCTTCCAAAAAAAATTCAAGATGAGAAATTCTCATAGAAAAACATTTGTTCTGACTTTCAGATGATGGGGCTTCTTCTTCTAACATGTTTTAGGGGTTGTATCGAATGTTTTCATGCTATCGTTCGCGATGTGATACTTATAGAGAGAGAACGCGATAGTTACGACACTTGTAAAAAATTTGTGACACTTAGAAACTTACAAAAATGAGAATGTGATAATTGAAGTGAGGAATTTTGATGTGTAAGAATTAGGGGGCATATGTTATAGTCCAAAAAATCCCTATCTATGCATACAAGACATTGGCCCTTCCACTTACATACTTTTCCCAAATACTACTGAGGATTTCTCTTAAGAAAACAATTTTTTCGGATAGTGTACGCACCCTCCTGCACTAATATCCCACGTACACACACATGTTGCATATTAGTTAGCATGCATACATATAAGAGTTGTGTGCTAGTTATCTAGCGTTTACCTCCAAAAGTTGCAAAAAATATAAATTTCAAGGAATTCGATGGAGTTTACAGGCTATAGAGGGTTTCCTAACCATTTTGATGCAGGAGCATCGTTGGCAAGCGCGCAGAGGAAAGACCACTCAACACGTGTGAGTTCTCCCAGAAAATTCAACGTTGACAGTTGCAGCGGATTTTGAAATCTACCTTCACACAGCGTCGAAATTCACCTTCGGAGGCACGCTTGAACCGGTGTCGGGTTTTTCCCTTTGAAGCAAGTTTTTGAAATTGTAAACAGAGCAGAAGTTTCCACTTCAGCTCTGGAATACCACTAGACTAAGATAGCGTAGGATAAGGTTTAGAGTAGGCAAGTAGCAGGGAAAACCCTAGGAACATTTTGAGTTATGTAAAAGTTTGTAAGCCCAGTTAGCGGCAGAGGGAAGAGAGGGAAGAGAGGAGAGAGTTGTAATACATAGGGGTCATCTGTAAGAGAACTGCGAGTAAGCAGAAGATCTCAGTTTTTGGAGCTACTGTATTTTGTATGTATTTAGTAGCCAGTGGGCACTTATGAATATAACAGAATGGAAAATTGATCCAAATGTGTTGTGCTTGGACTGTGTGTATTTTCCTGTTATTTTCTGTTTTGTAAACAAGTGAATGGAACTGTGAGTTGTTCCCAGTTTCAATTTCTTCTCTTCATTAGGAGCTCTGCAAGGTGTACATCGAGCCAGAGAGAAACGTTGTGGAATTGTTTTCTCTTCATTAGGAGCTCTGCAAAGTGTGCATCAAGCCAGAGAGAAAACACCGTGGATCTAAGCTATCGAACTCCCTCAGACGCAAGGAGTGCGTGGGAGTCAGAATCTGAACCAGACAAAGTTCAGGAGGGATAACACTTCAGAAGTGTTGTCAGGATCTAGGAACCCATTCCCTGAGAGGAGCGAAGACCGGGTCTTTGCAGACTTAGAAAATATTCTAAGTCAAAATTGAGTAAAAGTTGAGGAAGAAGAACATCGTCGAGCATTGAATCGCGGTGGAAATCCTCGCAAATCCTCTGATTGAAGGGAGGAGCGTAGGATTTAACCCGGCATAGATCTAAGAGGATAATTCGGAGATCCGAACGAACGGTGGAGAATCCTCGAGGAGGAACACTGAAACCCCACAGGCCGTTGGATCAGGTGGAGCTACGAGGAGGTTAGCGGTGAGAGTTTCTCGATGTTCATTTTGGGATTTTGGGGACCACGAGTTGAAAAAACAGGGGATCTTGTCTTTCAGGATCGTGAATCGTGAAATTGTGAATCAACCAGGACCGTCGATCGCAGGGATTGTCGTGAGGCATCGATCGGGCGCCGGGGCATTTTGGCATTTCGGATTTTCGGCAACCGGGGACTCCAAGGAGCAGAGACATCCCCTTGCATCTTGATTTCGTGAAACACAAAATTTCGAAAAGGAATAGTCGTCGGGTCATTTCATCTTTTTGGCAAACGGAAACTCCAAGGAGCAGGGGCACTCCTTACATCTTGATTTCGTGAAACGTGAACTCCTGAAAAGGNAGGTGCCGGGTCATTTCGGCTTTTCGGCGACCGGAGACTCCAAGGAGCAGGGATACTCTTTGTATCATGATTTCATGAAACGCGAAATCTTGAAATCGAGAGGTGCCGGGCATTTCGGATTTTCGGCAACCGGAGGTACTAAGGAGCAAGGATATCCCACGCATCCTGATTTTGTGAAACAAGAAATCTTGAAAGTATAGGCGCCGGGTATTTCATCTTTTCGGCAACCAGAGACCCTAAGGTGCGAGGATATCCCTTGCATCCAGATTTCGCGAAACATGAAATCCCGAGGGAGCGAGCGCCGGACCATTTCGGCATTTCGGCTACCAGAGGTTCAAGAGACCAGAAGACGGGACACTTGACTCGGGAAGTCCCGGTCCCCGATAAGCACCTTTTCGGCTTGGCACTCAGTCACAACCCTTAGTCACACGCTATGGGAGCGCACAATTGGCACCCGAAAAGGCCAACTGAGCATTCGTAAGGGACCGGTGTAATTGTCCGAAGGGTTCCAGTTCATAACCAGAAGAGCCATTTCTGCTCCAGAATCAGAAGATCTTGATCGGGAGGTCGCGCAACCCTTAGGAGGGATTGGGGGTCTGCATTATGTGGTATCAGAGCACATTTTTTCATTTGTAGATTTCAGGTGAAGGAGGAAAAAGAAGGAGACAGAAAACTCACAGTTGTACTCTGTGTGTGATAGACAGTCAACACAGTGCCGCAAAGAAGACGAGATCCGCCTTTTTCCAACCGTGCTGAAGAAAGGGAGATGTGAGAGTTTCATGCCCGACTGGAAGCAATGGAAGCAACACAGAGAAGAGCACCTAACGTTGGGGATGTCAGTGATGCGGAAAGTGAAGAAGTTGAGGTTGAAGAAGCTGTAGGAGAGGATGTTGCATAAGAACGTTTGTTGAGAGCAGTTTCCAGATTGGGAGGCAGAGCTAAGATAGAGGTCCCCATGTATGAGGGAAATCTAGATGCTGAAGAACTGTTGGACTGGATAAGGTCCATGGACAAACACTTCGACTATGAAGATGTCAATGAGGAAAAGAAGGTGAAGCAGGAAGTCACCAGGCTAAAAGGGCATGCAGCACTATGGTGGGACGAACTGCAGGCTGAGAGGAGAAGTAAAGGAAAACAGAGGATAAATAGTTGGGACAGGATGGTAGCCAAAATGAAGGCTAAGTTCATNACAGAACCTGAGACAGAAAGGGATGACAGTCAAGGAGTACACCGAGGAGTTCTACAGGCTGAACATCAGAATTGAACAAAGGGAGAGAGACAAAGAAAAAGTCACCAGATACATAAATAGATTGAGATATAAAGTCTAGGATGAGCTGAGCATGATGCTAGTGAGGACTGTGGAAGATGTGTATCAGTTTTCACTGAAGGTAGAGGAAAAGATGGCCAAAAAATAGAACCAGCGAGGAAGAGGTAAAAGCTCGGTCCCAAGAAAAAGCAAGGGATTTAACCATGACAGAGCACATCAGTCTAAGGATGAGGATAAGGAACCACACAATCCCTCGGAACAAGGAGGAAGTTTGCGAGGAAGATAGAATGGTGGAAGAAACTCTTATAGAGGAAGAGGCAGAAGAGGAGTAAGGTGCTATAACTGTGGAAAGATAGGGCACATGTCTTGGAAATGTCCCGAGAAGAAGAAGGAAGGAGGAGAAGCCCACATTTCAGAATCACAACGAAGAGATGTTGAGGCAAAAGGAGTAGAGGATGGAGCATCCCTGATGTTGAGAAAAGTTCTCTTAAAACTAGAGGCAAAAATTGAAAAGTCGGTGCAGAGAAATAGTCTCTTCAGGACAGCTTGCAAGACTAAGGATAAAGTGTGCAAGGTTATCATTGACAGTGGGAGTACTGACAACCTAGTATCCACAGAGATGGTGGAGAAATTGGAGCTGAACACAACTGCACATCCAAGGCCATACAAAGTCTCATGGCCGCAAAAAGGGCACCGGGTAACGATTGCTAAACAATGCCTAGTTGAAATTAAAATACGAGGATATAAAGATGAAATCCTATGTGATGTAATTCCCATGGACATATGCCACATTTTGCTGGGAAGACCATGGCAGTTTGACAGTAAAGTCATTCATGATGGAAGGAAGAATACATACACATTGGAGAAGAATGGTAGGACGCATATGTTACTGCCAATGGAGGAGAAGAGAGCGAAAGAGGAAGCCAACACAAGCATACTTCTCATGAGTGGGAAGGAACTCCTAAAGGAAGCCAAGGAAGAACAGGAGATGCAGTTCGCTATGGTAAGGAAACCCAGAGTCATCCTTACGAGTACATAAGTGGATGATTTACCTGAAGAAGTTGAGGAGCTGCTGGACAATTTTGTTGATATAGTGGTGGATGAGCTGCCAAACTCATTGCCACCCATCAGGAGTATCAGTCATCATATAGACTTGATACCAGGAGCAAGCCTGCCAAACAAAGCAGCGTACAGATTAACACCCCGAGAGAATGAGGAGGTGAGGAACCAAGTCCAAGAATTGCTAGATAAGGGGTTGGTCAGAGAAAGTTTGAGCCCATGCGCAGTACCAACTGTGTTGAACCCAAAGAAAGATGGAGGATGGAGAATGTGCAGAGACTTGAGAGCCATCAATAAGATCACCATCAAGTACAAATTTCCTTTACCAAGAATGGATGATTTAATGGATTGCTTAAGTGGAGCAAATTTCTTCTCTAAGATAGATTTGAAAAGTGGATATCACCAGATCAGGATGAGAGAGGGTGATGAATGGAAAATAGCCTTTAAGACGAATGAAGGCATGTCTGAGTGGCTGGTTATGCCATTTGGATTAACAAATTCCCCGAGCACTTTTATGAGGCTGATGAATGAAATTCTGAAAGATTTCATTGGCAATTTCATGGTTGTATATCTGGATGATATAGTAATTTTTAGCAAGACTAAGGAGGAACATTTGAGGCACCTAACACTGGTAATGAGAAGGCTACAATAGGAGAAGCTGCTAATCAATTTGAAGAAATCCTCTTTTATGAAGACAAAACTCATTTATTTGGGTTTCGTGATCTCTTCGAATGAACTGAAGATGGATCTAGAGAAGGTGAATGCAATCAGAGAATGGCCATCACCAAGGAGCATGTTCGAGGTAAGTAGCTTTCATGGTTTAGCAAGTTTCTACAGAAAGTTCATTAGAGACTTCAGTGGGATTTGTGCACCCATGATGGATACAGTAAAGAAGCGGCACAAATCTTTTAAATGGACAGAGGAGGTTGAAAGGAGCTTCAATATACTAAAGGAGAAGATAACGGAATGACCAATTCTAGTCTTTCCGAATTTCGAAAAGACACTTCAGGTGAGATGTGACGCAAGTGGAGCTGCAATAGGAGCTGTTCCGAGTCAAGATAACAAGCCTGTTGCCTATTTCAGCAAGAAGATGAATGAGACTAAAAGGAAATACTCCACATATGACAAGGAATTCTATGTCATCATTCAAGCATTGAAGAAATGGAGGCATTATCTTGTCCCGAAAGCATTTGTCATGTACAACAATAACCAAGCTTTACAGCTCATAACCCGACAAGAAAAACTGAATCAGAGACATGCAAAATGGGTTGAATTTATGTAAAATTTTACTTTTGTCATAAAACATATTATTGGAAATGCTAACAAGGTTGTTGATGCATTAAGAAGGAGATGTTTAATTCTGCAAGAATTCCAAGTGGATACCTTGGGGTTTGAACACCTTAAGAATATGTATTGTGATGATACAGATTTCAAGGAGGCCTACGAAGCATGTACAAGCCCTGTACCGACAGATAGAAGTCAATGGACAGAGTATATGCTTCAGGAAGGATTGTTGTTAAGAGGAAATTAGTTGTGCATACCAAGATGCTCAATGAGAGATAATCTTCTGAAGGAGAAGCATAGTGGAGGATTGGCTAGACATCTCGGCCATGACAAAACGTTTGCACAGTTGAGCAGTTCATACTATTGGCCAGGTATGATAACAAAGGTGATAAAATTTGTGAACAGATGTAGGATCTATCAACATGCAAAGGGGAAAAGATAGAACATTGGATTGTATCAACCATTTCCAGTACCAGAGAGGCCTTGGGATGCAATAAGCATGGATTTCGTGTTCAGATTGCCAAAAACAAAAAGGGGATTCGATTCCATATTTGTGGTGGTGGATAGGTTTTCAAAGATGGCACATTTCATCCCATGCTAGAAGATCAGTGATGCAACACATGTTGCAAATCTGTTTTTCAGAGAAGTTGTAAGACTTCACGGCCTACCCAGGAGCATTGTCTCATACAGAGACACCAAATTCATTGGTCACTTTTGGAGGACATTGTGGAAGAATATGGGGACAGATTTGTCACCCTCAAATAGATGGGCTGACTAAGGTCGTAAATAGAAGTCTGGGGAACTTATTGAGAAGTCTGGTTACTGAACATCATAACCAATGGGATCAGATTCTGCCACAAGCAGAATTTGCATACAATGAATCACCAAATAGAAGCACTGGAAGGAGCCTGCTCCAAATACTCTATGGAATGCAACCTAGGGGAGTGTCTGAGTTAAGGGACTTGGAACAGTGAGAGATCAAAAGCGCTGGAGAAGAGGATTTTGCTGCTGAGATGTAGAGACTCCATAGTTGGATCAAAGAACAATTACAGAGTTCTAACCAGAAATACAAGCATAGAGCTGATCAGCATTGCAGGGAACTTCAATTTGAAGTGGGATATCAGGTTTTGACACATCTCAGAAAGGAAAGGTTCCGTAGGGGAACATATAACAAGTTGAAAATGAAAAAAGTAGGACCCTGTAAGATCTTGAGGAAGTTTGATGCAAATGCCTATGAGATCGAGCTGCCAGATGGTGTTGGCATTTCACCCATATTCAATGTTTCAGACCTATATCGTTATAGGAAAGACGACACAGAAGGATCCGAAGATCAAGGAAAGATTCAGTGGGAGAAGAAGATGCCTATGGAAGAGAAGCTACAGATGGAGAAGATTCTGGATCAGACGATTGGAAAAAAGACTAGGAGGAAGACTTATTTTGATTATCTGGTCAAATGGAAGGGACACCCAATAGAAGATGACAGTTGGGAAAACGAAGCTGCTATCCAGAAGCAGGGAAAATCGGTAGAGGAGCTCATGGACAGGAGTCCATGAATTTTTGTAAAGGGGAGTATGATGCAAGAGAATTATTGGCAAGCAGGCAAAGGCAAGACCACTCAACACGTGTGAGTTCTCCTAGAAAATTCAACATTGACAGTTACAGCCGATTTTGAAATCCGCCTTCACACAACGCCGAAATTCACCTTCGGAGGCATGCTTGAACCGGTGCCGGGTTTTTCCCTTTGAAGCAAGTTTTTGAAACTGTAAACATAGCAGAAGTTTCCACTTCGGCTTTGGAATACGACTAGACTAAGATAGTGTAGGATAAGGTTTAGAGTAGGCAAGTAGCAGGGAAAACCCTAGGAACATTTTGAGTTATGTAAAAGTTTGTAAGCCCAGTTAGCGGCAGAGGGAAGAGAGGGAAGAGAGGAGAGAGCTGTAATACAGAGGAGTCATCTGTAAGAGAACTGTGAGTGAGAATAAGATCTGAATTTTTGGAGCTACTGTATTTTGTATGTATTTAGTAGCTAGTGGGCACTTATGAATGGAACATAATGGAAAATTGATTCAAATGTGTTGTTCTTGGACTGTGTGTATTTTCCTGTTATTTTTTGTTTTGTAAACAAGTGAATGGAACTGTGAGTTGTTCCTAGTTTCAATTGTTTCTCTTCGTTAGGAGCTCTGCAAGGTGTGCATCGAGCCAGAGAGAAACACTGTGGAATTGTTTTCTCTTCATTAGGAGCTCTGCAAGGTGTGCATCGAGCCAGAGAGAAAATGTTGTGGATCTGAGCTATCAAACTCCCTCATACGCAAGGAGTGCGCGGGAGTTGGAATATGAACTAGACAAATATCAGGAGGGATAACACTTCGGAAGTGTTGTCAGGATCTAGGAACCCATTCCCTGGGAGGAGCAAAGACTGGGTCTTCGCAGACTTAGAAAATCTTCTAAGTCGAAATCGAGTAAAATCTCACGGGGAAGAATGTCGTTGAGCGTTGAATCATGGTGGAAATCCTTGCAGACTGTTCGATTGAAGGGAGGAGTGCAGGCTTTAACCCGACATAGATCCAGGAGGAGAATTTGGAGATTCGAACGAACGATGGAGAATCCTCGAGGAGGAACACCGAAACCCCGCAGGCCGTTGGATCAGGTGGATCTGTGAGGAGGTTAGTGGCGAGAGTTTCTCGACATTCATTTTGAGATTTCGGGGATCGCAAGTTGAAAAGACAGGAGATCTTGTCTTTCAGAATCCCAAATCACGAAATCGCAAATCAACCAGAACCGTCGATCGCAGGGATTGTCGTGAGCCTTCGATCGGGCGTTGGGGCATTTTGACGTTTCAGTTTTTCGAAAACCGGGGACTCCAAGGAGCAGAGACATCCCCTTTCATCTTGATTTCACGAAACGTGAAATCCCAAAAAGGAATAGGTGCCGGGTCATTTCGGCTTTTTGGAAACCGGAAACTCCAAGGATCAGGGGCGCTCTTTGCATCTTGATTTCATGAAATGCGAACTCCTGAAAAGGAATAGGCACCGGGTCATTTCGGATTTTCGACGACCGAAAACTCCAAGTAGCAGGGACACTCCTTATATCCTGATTTTGCGAAATGGGAAATCCTGAAAAAGGAATAGGTGCTAGGTCATTTCAGATTTTTGGCGACCAAAGACTCCAAGGAGCAGGGATACTCTTTGTATCCTGATTTTGCGAAACGCGAAATCCCGAAATCGAGAGGTGCTAGGCATTTCGGCTTTTCAGGGACTGGAGGTTCTAAGGAGCAAGGATATCCCACACATCCTGATTTCACGAAACAGGAAATACTGAAAGAATAGGCGTTGGGTATTTTGTCTTTTCGGTGACTGG
>JASDQU010684598.1:44514-59388 GCA_032191745.1 Picea mariana
CTTTGTATCCTGATTTTGCGAAACGCGAAATCCCGAAATCGAGAGGTGCTAGGCATTTCGGCTTTTCAGGGACTGGAGGTTCTAAGGAGCAAGGATATCCCACACATCCTGATTTCACGAAACAGGAAATACTGAAAGAATAGGCGTTGGGTATTTTGTCTTTTCGGTGACTGGAGACCCTAAGGTGTGAGGATATCCCTTGCATCTATATTTCACAAAACGCGAAATCCCGAAGGAGCGAGCACCAGACCATTTTTGCATTTCGGCTACCGGAGGTTCGAGAGACCAGAAGATGGGACACTTGACTTGGGAACTCCCGTTCCCTGATAAGCGCCTTTTTGGCTTGGCACTCGGTCACGGCCCTTGGTCCCATGATGTGGGAGCACACGCTTGGCACTCAAAAAGGCCAACTGAGCATTATTAAGGGACCAGTGTAGTCGTCTGAAGGGTTCTAATTCTGAACCAGAAGACCATTTCGGCTCCAGAATCAGAAGATCCTGACTGGGAGGTCACACAACCCTTAGGAGGGATAAGGGGTCTGCATCACATTGTACCCCTTGTATCACATCCCCAAATCGAATAACCATATTTTTCTCATATAAAAAGAGGTCTTGGGGTGACATTTGACATGACAAGCAAGAGAATAAGAAAAATTTTCCAAAATCCCTTCCCCTTCTTAGCCCAAGTTTTGCATCATATTATGAGTATTGGACTCAACCTTCCCCTTCATCCTTTTATCCTTTTCTAAGTGATAATTTGGTTTTGAGAAGCTAACATGGGATTGATGCAATTGGAGCCATGATAGCGGAGCCTGGACCTGGTTCGTGCAACCATTACTGTCAAAGGTTGTAATCCTTTTGATCTTAAAATTTAATAAAAGAGTTCATTCTAATCCCAAAACATTATTCCTATATTCTTTTGTTTATTTTTGAATTTATATATATATCTAAAATTTTAAAGTGATTAGTAGAGATAACACTTGTTGTTTAATTGTATTCCTAATCTTTTGCAGGTCATATTTGGGAGGAGAGCAGTAATCTAGGAGTCATCAACAAGCAAAAGAGGTCAACACCAACCGCAAGTACTAAAGGTGAATTCATTAATCCTCTTTCCTTTCCTTATCATCACTTAGTTTAGTTGGTCTTGGGGTATTTTAATAGTAGAAGTGTATTTTAAGGGAGTTAGCGTCCGTCCTTTACCTTTGACCCAGTATAGGGGGATTTTCCCTGTAGCAAGGAGGCTACGACCCCCTATTTATAGTATCCAACCTGAAGGAATATACAACTCCATGAATTATTTGGATCCAACTAGAAGGAGGATACAAACCCCTGATTCTTAGTCTCCAACCTAGAGGAAGCTCCAACTCCCTATGTTCTTCAACACCAATCAGAAGCAGCTTACAACCCCCTTTCCTTTCACCATCCCACCACCCTAAAATATAAGTGTAGACCAAACCGTCACTACCAAAATCACTGCCACTATCACTATGACTATCACTGCCACTATAACATCAACCTATAACTGTTCATCAACCTATAATGATCAATGTCACATCAATCGTGTAGTTGATAATCAACTATGCATCAACCTGTAACCTGTCATTGTCCCTGTAATTGTATTTGTCACTGTATCTATCCTGATAGATCCACTCATATAAACCATATCAACATCAAGTATCCAAACCATTTACCAAAATGTACCTCAAGCATGTATCATATCATATACAATAATATATGCCTCAAATATATACCATTATCACAAATATGTTCCTCTAACAATGAACCATAAAAACAATATAGAATGTACCAAGGATATGTCACAGTCATGTATCAATAACACAAAAAAATGGACCTAAATGTTACCCATGATTTTGGTCATCTTGATGGTGTACTCAGGCTCCCAACATGAACTTTCTCCTGAGAAAAGTGGCATTCATCTCTTCCAAGAAAACATATTTTTGAAGAGAGTTCGCAGGTTGTTTATAGCCTAGGGTGTGAGAATGACCCATTCTCGCAGGCTACCATCAGCTAGGGTGCGAACTTCTCACATTGTGCTATATATCTAGGGTGCGAAATTGTTCTCAAGCTTGGAAAAAGATGAAGTCTCGATGGTTCTAGAATGGAATCTTCTAGAGAATGGGTTGGAATTCGAATGGTTATCATTTTACTGGTTTCCCTAATTTGGTGGGATCATTCTCATCCAAGTAACCATCTCATCCTCTCCTATATATTGATGGGGTTCTCATGGAAAAGGTTAAGCAAGATTAATTGGAGAATTGGTGAAGGAATTGTGTGAAGAACCTAGCTTGAATAGGAGCTTGGAGACTCTAGCAAGTCTATCAAGAGGAGTTGGATCTTCTTCATGCAAGGATTGAGCAAGTGTGTGTGTTGGAACCAAGAGTCACTGAAAGGAAGCTTGCGACATCAAGGCGATCAGGTTGTATCTTCTACTTTCAATTAATATGATACAACGACATGTCCTTTTCCAATAAAGTCATTCTTACTTTATTGTGTAATTCCTTGATCATACAAGTAAGTTGATGATTGAATATATTTTGCTATCTTCATTTTGGTTGGTTTGTGTTGTCTTGGTCTTGACCTCATGAGAGCACCGGAGCGAAGCGAGAGAAACAGAGACCCTAGGAAGTGATACAAAGGTATGTCGCTTGTTCCTCTTTACTAGCTAATTCAATGGTCATAACTTAGGGAAAGAGTCATATCTTGTCCTGTTTTGTTCTAGATCTAGGTGGATCTAGGGAGATATGTTAGTGTCCGCACCTACCAATTAGTCTGATAACAAAATTGGCGACTCCAATGGAGATGCAACCCATTTTTTGTGGTTTTTGGTGTTTTTCCTTGGCCATTTTCTCTTGCCTTACCTTTCTCCATTTCTATCAATCCCTGAGTCTTCAGGACACCCTGATAGACCCTCTGGGTTCAGAAGTCCCTTCATTTTTTTTTGTCTTTTTCCAAAAATTTGCCTAGTTTCAGACATTCTCGCACTGAACCCCATAGTGGCCTATGAGAATCCCTTGAGTTCACATTCTGCTTTTAAGTCCAGTGCGAGGTTCCCGCACTCTGCTCAAAGCTAGCCTGTGAGAATGACCCATTCTTGCGCTATGCAACATTGATAGCCTGCGAACCCTCTTTTCAAAATTTTGGATTTAAAATTTTTGCATGTTCAGCTGCCCAGATCAGTATAGGTGTCTGAAAAGAACTTCTTGGACCATTGGTTAATGTTTTCTTTTCTTCGGATTTTGTGCATGATCAGTCTTCGAAAATCAAAGGCTCTTCCTGTCCATTTTTTTTTCTCAACTCTCATCTCTTGACTTTTCTTGGCAAAGATATACTCTCTGATCCTGGAATCTGAGTGCTTGTTTGGTTAAGAGCCRATGATCGGTTTGAAAGTTGGGATTCTTTGTCTTTCTCRTTTKCTCATTGTTTRGAARATTAYTGTTCTCRTGCAATTKAAAAGACTAGTTTTGTCTACTTGTCATTTTTKTTTACATTGAAAGATTGGTTTGGGTTTTTGTTTATTGCTTGTTCATTAGTTATTGGTTTTCCTCACTTTCACCATCATGGTGTAGGTCCTTTTTGAAAATTAAAAAACATTCTTTCTTTCAAAAGAATTTTCATTTTTGAAAATATTGAAAATCAATTGTTGAAATTATTGAAAAAGAACAAATAAGAGAATTGTCATTATTGCGTGATTCGTTGAGATTGCATTGTAAAGGAAATTGTGTATCGTAGTTCAAGCTGGTTCCGGAACACTTCTCTTTCCCTCTCGTACATAGGATTCATCGAACGAAAATTGATATATTTCATTCCTATCTATGCATTGTTGGGTTAGTGTCTCACACAACATCAGTTTCATATCCATTTCCTTTGAGTAACAACATCCATTAATAACATTGCGCAAATTTTAAAATTTAACTAGTAACTCTTTTCTAGGGATCTATTACACCAACATTTATCTAGGCTAGTGCTTTGGAATAGGCAGAGAGATACACTCTCTAAAGCACAAAACACACAATAACATCTTCTGTTATGGAGTGTCAAATTCCATTTACAACATTTTGTCCTGGGAAGCCCTTCTCACACAAGGGTCAAACCCGAGGTCGCATTGATATTGACAGAGTTACTCACCCTGCTTTGTTGATATCGGTGTAGAGATTGCATGTATTACAGGGGTCACTTGGAGGTATACCCAGAATGATGAGTGGAAGCCTTTTGAGTTGATTTCGGGCTAGATACCCTGCCCTTGCGTGTGGATCGGACTGTCGACTGTCCCCCTAGGCTCTATTGTTGTCGGTGGTAACCTTAGTGTCCTATCTTCTTAGGGTCTTACACAAGGTGACTATGAAGGGGCAAGTCTTCACGGTACCTGGAATCAACGTTGGCCAAACTCACTCGGGATCCTTGGAGGTTATACCCATGATTATGTGTAGGGGCTTGCACCAGGGTGTAAGTCCGCTAAGCAGGTCATCAGTGTAAATTTTCCACCCTAGCCCAGCCCCTTCTCGTCTCGTTGTTGCGATGTTGGATTTCATCACCAACTAGTGACTTTGGAATTAGAAGGTCTTGTTTGCTTGGTGTTGTTTCCTATATTTTGTTTACTAGCGCATGTTGTTTGTTTACCCAAGTTGACCATAATACTTTCTTCATAAGTTTGTAACTCGTTCATGATAGATCCTCCACGTCGTTCACGTAGAATGCAGGGTTTATCTCCAGAGCATATGGAAGGTTAACGACCCTTGCCTACGAGCTCACCTGAGGGATCTCCTCAACAGAGTGAAGTCCAATACGTTACCACTCCGCAAGTGGAAAGAACCGACTCTCTAGAACGTTTCCAAATTACCAATTCTCGAGAGGACTTTCAGCTTCACCCTAATTCTGAGAGACAAATTATGCGAGTGTATTCTTTCGGAGACTTAGTTGTTGTGTCTTCTGGATCCTCGATTGGACCCTTTCCAGGAATTGAGGGCCAAGTTCCTTTTATGTCTACGGGCATTTTTAGATGGGACCTTTTTGGTGTAGGATCAGGCATTGAAATCACCGTCTCACCTGTGTTCCCCGAAACCTCTAACCCAGACATACTACCGTTTACTACTTCCTATTATTTTCCTGGTATGGACGCTCCACGATCTGACCACATCTTGACCGTCCCGATAGAAATGGTCCATTACATAGATACTATGAGTATTCACACCGGGATTACAATGGCTAGTCAAGCCCCCATCAGCACACCGCTCTCGCCCAGTGTCACCCCGACACTTCCACCTGGATACTATGCATTGAATTCTTCTATTCCCACTCCTACACAAACCCCATGTGGAACTCCTGGTGGTCCCTATTCTTCTAGGCACTCTCCTCCCAGTTTCATTCCGACACTTCCTCAACCCCCTTTCGGAGGACCTTTCTTGTCCTCCGTTGGCAGCACTACTCCTAGTGGCACTATTCCNNNNGGAACACAACCTCCAATTGGAACGCTACCCCCAATTGGAACACAACCTCCGATTGGAGGACAACCCACACTGACCCCACCCTATGGACAAAACATACGTCCATCCTTGGCCCAGTATTGGAATCATATACAACATAATCCGCAATCGACTGGGGGGCAACAGCTTCCAGCTACATCCTTTATACCCCCTAGTATAGGCCAACCATATCCAGGTATGTCCAATCCTATTTGGGGCTCGAATGCTCAAACTCATGTCCCTATTCAAGGATACAATCCCATGAGCTACTTTCCCCCACATCAACCACCGAATCTACCTGGGTATTCAAATTATATGCAGACTACTTATGGTCCCACTAGTTTGCCGACGGGGCTTCCTCCTCAAAGCCACCAGTACCCGCATGTGAATAGACAGTTACCCTTCTTGGCCACTTTGGATCTCCCGAACCTGTCAAGGATTTTGAATGATCCAATTCGTCACTCTCCCCAATGGCCCGCTATACCAGCCAAGCTACCATCGGACATCCCTAAATTCGATGGAAAAGCAGGAGAGGACCTGAACAATCACGTCATGACTTTTCACCTCTGGTGCTCATCCAACTCGTTGATGGATGAATCTATTCGTTTACGTCTTTTTCAAAGGAACCTCAAGGGTTCTGCTGTGAAGTGGTATATAGAATTACCACAAGGTTTCTTCACCGACTTCAACACCCTAGCTATGGCCTTCCTCACCCACTACCAGTTACCAATCCATTACAAAACGGGGACCGATATTTTTAGTTCATTCAAATAGTCTAAAGCTACTCATATATCCGATCACATTCATGAATGGTGAAGGAGATGATGTCTCATCAAACTCGAACTTCTCGATCAATTGCTGGTAGAGTGGTTCACAAAATCATTTGTGAACGACATCGCACGTGACATCGCCATGGGTGGAGTTGTCACAGAAGAACAAGCCATAAGTCGTGCTCAATATCTTGACCTCGTTTACTCACAAATGGGTACTCTTTATGACTTTCTCCCTGACACACCTCGTCCTTCCACTTCCACCACTTCAACTACTCCAACTGCCTCTCACGCAGCCAACAGTGTGATTGGCACTTTCCATGCCCAACCACATTCTACCTCAAGCACCAACCCCAAACCTACTTCTTCTAATGTTCAAAATGCTCCATCTCCTACCCCTCCCACCAGCAAGACTTCTGAGGTAAATGCAGTTCAATCTACCCCAGTCGTTAAAAATAAATCCAGAAAAGGAAAGGGTAAGAATAAGGAGGAAAAAAATACTTTACAAGTAGAGAAAACCAAAATTGCGCCTGTTGACGATAGGGATAAGCGCAAACCTCGATACCCTTTTCTTATCTGTGGTGATGATCACTACACGAAGGATTGTCCACGATGCACCGAGGTCACTAAGTTCCTTCAAGGAGCCTCGAAACCACCTGCTCCAGTCGTTTTGTCCCAACCCTTCCCGTCTCAACAACAGGCCCAATTGGTCATTCATGACCAACCCTCCCCTTCTACTACATCCTATGTATTGATGTGTACTGGAGATTCTAAGAAGAATGACATTGCACTCACCACTCGAGCCAAAGATTATTCTCTCTCTAAAGAGAAGGTTGATGCCCCACCTCCTTCATTGGTACAACCCTCTCCCGTGACTCCACCTACCAACGGTCCTCTTCATATCGAACGACCGAGCCTTGAAATAGTTCTTTGACCCCCCCCAAAGGGCGTCATTTGAAAATCAGCTTTCAATCCTCATGCTCATGCTACCTAGAACTACAACATTGTTGAAGATCTGGCCCAAGCACCTTCTGCGATGTCAGCCCTCGAAGTCCTTCAAAGTTGTCCCACACAACGAAATGCATTGTTGAAAGATATCAGTGGAATCAACCCGACGGACACAAATTTAATAATTTTTGACTTGGAAGATCACATTCCAAGGTTACCCCCTCCACTCGCGTTCCAAATCCAAGTGATTGTCTCTGACAAAAACATTTTTCGAACCGTTATTGACGAGGGTGCCTCGACGTGTGTCATGTCTCTTACCTGATGGAAAGCCATTGGCTCTCCCTCTTTGACTGAATCCCAGAACACTCTTAAAGCCTTCAATGGCTCCGGTTTTAAGCCCTACGGTGTCCTTCCTTCGTTGCCAATTATGCTAGAAAGCAAAATGGTCCATGTCAAAGTGGAAGTCTTTGACGCTCCTCTCGATTACAATCTTCTGCTTGGCCATGGCTGGATTGATTCCATGCACGCAGTTGTGTCGACTCTTTTTCATGTTGTACATTTCCCACATCAAGGGAAGGTAGTCACCGTCAACCAATTAGTTTTCTTTAACTTAGATACCCGTACTGGCAACGTACCGTTCATCGCTAAAACCCCACCGAGTTATGAGAACGTCGGTGTAGGCCTTCTCAAAGACTCTTCGTTAATGGGTACTTTCCCCATCCCACCGCCTGATGTTCCACGATCGTCCGTTTCTTTGATCAACATGATCTCCACCTCGATTCACGGAACTCCTGCATCTCACGACCCATGGATGGTACCTAACCCTAGAGATCATCTTCGTTACGGCGACGAAATACCGTTAAGTCCAGTCGAATCCGCCTATCAGGCCATTCAATTGGCAACCCCTTCTACCCCCTCTCTTGGTGAGTTATCTCCAGATCCTTTCCGTGTCATTTTTCCCACAGATGAGATGATCATGTCTGTCATGGAAGACACCCCTTGGGACTATGGACGTCATCGTTCCATCCTCTTCCTGGAGTGACATACCATCGAGAACTACCAACGGATCTCGACCGTTGTCATCATTTCAACCATTCCCGAGTCCACACACGATGTGTTTTCCAAAGGGAACTTAAGCAATATCTCACCCACTATTCCCCTCGACATATCCATCAAACCTAGAATTGTCGAAAATGTGCATATTGGAGCTTCATGTTCCCCTAACAAAATCGTCACCTACATGTCACTTTTCAAAGAGTTTCGTGACATATTCGCCTGGAGCTATGAAGAAATGTTGGGTATCGACCCCGACATTGTGATACATGAGATCAAGACATACCCCAACGCTAAACCTGTTCGGAAACACCTTCATCCAGTTCACCCACGTAAAGTGGCTGCTATCAAGCTTGAAGTCGAGAAACTTCTCAAAGCCGACTTTATTTACCCGGTGGCCCTCACTGAATGGGTTTCCAATCTTGTCTCGATTGACAAGAAACAAGGCACAATCCACGTATGCGTTGATTATAGGGATATCAACAAAGTTTGTCCCAAAGACAACTTTCCTACCCCCTTCATCGATCAGATTGTCGATGATTGCGCTGGAAGTGAAATCTTCTCTCTGATGGATGGTTTCTCTGGATATAATCAAATCAACATTTTTCCCGAGGATCAACATAAGACTGCTTTTATTTGTCCTTATGGCACTTTTGCCTATCGAAAACTCCCCTTCGGTCTCAAGAACGCTGGCGCAACTTTTCAACACACTATGTCTTATGCCTTCCATGATATCAAGCACATCATGCAACCATATCTGGACGATTTATCCACTCACTCTATGCGTTGATTCGATCATCCAATCCACCTTCAAGCCATTTTCGTCTGCTGTCGGTTTTACCGTATACGCTTGAATCCTCACAAGTGTGTTTTCTGCATGGAATCTGGCCGACTTCTAGGCTTTATTATTTCACGTCAAGGGATCAGGGTAGATCCTTTAAAGGTCGAGGCAATCCTTAATCTTCCTCCTCCTTCTACACTTCACTAGTTACAAAGTTTGTAGGGGAAAGAAAACTTTCCTCGTCGTTTCATCCCAAACTACACCGAGATAACTCGTGGATTTACGCGGCTCCTAAAAAAGGGTTCTGAGTTCGTATGGGATACCATCACAAACAAAGCCTTCAAATCTTTGAAATTGTCCCTAACATGTGCTCCGCTTCTCTTCTCCCCCAATTACAGTCGTGATTATTTCCTCTACCTTGCAGCCTCGGATTGCACCATTGGTATGGTTCTCATCCAAGAGGATGATTATAATGATGAACATGTTATCTATTACTTGAGTCGAAGTCTAACGCCTACTGAAACCAAGTATTTACATGTCGAAAAACTGGCCTTGGCAGCTGTCCAAGTAGTTCAACGCTTCCGGCACTATATCCTCTCTCGAAAGACTACCGTGATTTCTAAATACAACCCTATGCAACACATTCTCACACGTCAATTGATAGGGGGGAAATACTCCAAATGGATCGTGATACTCCAGGAGTTTGACTTGGAATTCGAACGAGCCAAGTCCAAGAAGTCCTTAGTGTTTGCTGAGTTGATATGCGACTTTCCCTATTCTGAAACAGAAAATGTAGCAGCCGATTCATTACCTGATGAATCCCTTTTCCTCATTATCTCTGATGATCTTTGGTATGGCGATATCATCATATATCTCCAAACCTAGACTTTCCGACCAAATTTGTCTAGTACTGACCGACGTCGAATACACTATCAAGCCTGTCAATATATTATCCTCGGGGATACTCTTTATTGTCGTGGGATTGAATCAGTTTTTCGACGCTGCCTCACGTTCGACGAAGTCGAGAAAAATTTAAATGACTGCCAGTCTGGAGCCTGTGCTGGTCATATGTATGGGTATGCTACTGCCCAGAAGATCTTATGAGCAGGGTATTTTTGGCCTTCTTTATTTAACGACTGCATAATCATCGTCCAAAAATGTCATGATTGCCAGACCTATAATCATAAGATACAGTCACATCCCTATCCTCTTCACCATGTGGTCTCCATTGGTCCCTTTGCGAAATGGGGCATCGATTTCATGACATGTCACCCCCACTCGGTTGGGGGGCATGGATACATTATTGTAGCCATAGATTACTTTACGAAATGGGCCAAGGTGATGCTGACATTTGACAACACTAGAAAGACCACAACATTGTTCATTTTTAATCACATCATAGCTCGTTTTGGTGTTCCTCAGGCTATCATCACTAATCATGGTAGCCACTTTAGAAACTTCATGATGTCCGAACTCACTGAAAAGTTGGGTCTTCTCCATGAAAACTCAACGCCCTATTACCCACAAGCGAATGGCCAAGTCGAAGCAATTAACAAAGTTCTCATAACTATGCTCCAACGAATGATAGGGATTCACAAAACAAGTTGGCACACATTGTTGTTTTCGACATTGTGGGCTTACCGGACATCCGTCAAGTCCGCTACTGGGTTTACACCTTTCCTGTTAGTCTATGGTTTGGAAGCCATTCTTCCGATCGAATGCGAGATACCCTCTTTAAAACTAGCTGTTGAATTCCACCTAACACTTATGCTGAGGAAGAACATCTATTGTATCTTATGCGATTAGAAGAAACTCGACACGATGCTACCCTAGTCATAGAAGCTCAGAAAAAACATGTCAAGGCCCAATACGACAAACATGTCAAGCCTCGTGTTTTCTTCAAAGGAGATCTGGTTCTCCTCTATGAACAAGATCGAGATATGCTAGGAGTTGAAAAATTTGAAGCCATGTGGTGAGGTCCTTATATTGTTAGACGAGTTTTGGAAAAAGGGACTTATGAGTTAGTATATTATGATGGTATCCCTTTGAGTGAACCCAAAAATGGGTTGTACTTGAAGAAGTAGTATGCATAAGATCACCTGTGCATGAGTACCTGTATTTTTATTGTATCATACTTCTTGTGTGTTACTATAGTTTGCTTTTGTCGTTATCTGGTCTCTACCCTTATGTGACATTGTATTTAATTTCCATATGTCGGAGTCTTTGCTACCCTACATTGGCTTCACTGATGGCGCTAGCCATAGTACTCAAAACCTTGCTTCCACTGCATGGACAATTTACACCCCTACAAAGAAACTTGTCTCTTTATGAGGTGTGTGCCTCGTCCATGCGACCAACAATATTGCAGAGTATAGCGTCGTTATCGAATTGTTGATTGATGCTATCTTGCTCGGTATCCATCACTTGGTTGTGCGACTCGATTCGCATCTCGTAGTACTACAGTTAAGTAATGTCTATACTATTCGAAGTCCTACTTTTTTACGGGTGTATTTGCGAATTCGCTCTTGGAACGGTATTTTTATTATATTGAGTATCAGCATATTCCTAGACATCTAAATACATTAACTGATGCATCAACTAACTATGTATTAGAAAGACATTTGGGTCATTTATAAATCATTCACATTATTTTCCACACAACACAAGATAAACTGGTAGAAGCCGTATGTATATATAACGATCAAAAAGATTTTTACAAAAAGTTCAATCAGAGGACCAAAATTTCAAAATCGGAAGCTCATAGCTTCTACAAAGTGACGTCATGGATGATGTTCATGGTAACACATGATTTCCCGGGCAACCCTATGAAGCAGTCAACCAATGGACTCTAACACTCCTACTGTATGACGCTGATAACGTCATGGAACCTCTCCAAGGGGCATGTCTGGAATGTCTACTGTCAAACCCTCTAGGTTTTGTTCCACCGCTTCATAATCTTTGGTGTCCCATCATGGCACTAGAGCCACCTCTCCTCGTCGTTGAATAGGAGAAGTACCAGGTGGCCGGTAAGGCCCCACGTCTGTGTTATCAAAAAAGAATTTTGTAGTTAGACCTTGGATGAACATAAAAACATTTGCATATGATAAAATTCCCAAAAACATTTAAAAAGAAAAAATGTGTACTTCTTACCAAGATCCCCCCCCCTGAGTGCCCTCGGGCAGGGCCAAGTCCAGATCTCCTCGGAAGTCCAACCCGGCATAGGCATAATCATCAACCATCAGCATCTGTGGTTGCAACAAGTCGAAGAAGGAATCATTTTATTTGATAATTGGTCTAGCTACGTGCCGAGCCATGAGCTGACACCACCTCAGCATTCTTGGATCTATTGGAGCTGGTAAACCCCACTCAACCTGCAGCCTCAACAAGGGAATCCTCTCAAGAAAGAAGGACACCAACAAAGACCCGTACCTGAATTGCTTCAGGTTGCCTCGCCTGCATTTGGTCAATTGCCTCTTCATTCTATGAAGAACTGCGTCTGCCCAGTTAAAAACTCGAGGCTCAGTACACTCTATGGCATACTGAAAGTAGCTCTGGAGAGCCATGTGAGGAGCAGCACTCCCAGCCATATGAGAAATGGTGAACAAAATAGTGTGAAGGGTCAAATCTTGCACTCCCCAAATGGATACTTTCCCTTTGCTCCTCTATGCCTCTGGAACACAGTGCAAATGACAGTACTCACTCATGGGTAGCCCACCACCTCTGCTACTAGTCAGGCTCGCATGGTACCCACGTTGTGATAGTCCTGTCAAGAAGTAAATGTCCTCGATATCCAAGGACAATGTGTGGACCCCTACATGGAATACTTGATGGTCGGGATCCCATATATGCACAAGGTACTCCAATAACCTGACTTGGGCCCTCATACCCGGGATACGAAATAATTTCAGGAGACCACAGTCTCGCAAAGCGGGAGCGGTGGCCAGATGATTCCCAGAAATAGAATCATCTTCTTCATGCTCTCTTTCACGCCATTCCAGAACCATGGTGATAGCCAAATACCTGCACAAGAAGCATAATAAGAAGATCAACAACTCTATTCAACATTTGGAAACTTCTTCATTGAGAAAAATTCAAAAAAAAATTCTACTTTGTGGTTTTCGCAGGTGCCCTTTAGGCACAATGCGAGGTTTTCGTAGGTGACTTTGGGGTCACCTACGAGAATGAGGCATTCTTGCAGGTCCCGTGTAGCTCGTCTGCGAGAATGGCTGAGCGCAACTTTAACCCCTAAAACAAACTCAAAAACATGATTTTTGCCAATGAAAATGAAAAATTGAACCATGAAAAGATAGAGGACAAGGAGCTTACCTCACTGCCAGAGATGGTTCATCGAATGGATGCTCGTAACTCCCGCAATCGAATGCCGAAATTCAAGGGAAAAAGAGGGGTTTTGGACTAAAATATTGGTAAAGTTAAAATGACTATGGTAAAAAGAACTTTTACCCCTTTATATTTACTTTTACCATTTGTTATTGGATTTTATAATTGTTTATTAAAACCTAATGCCTAATACTCTTATGAGTGCAACTTTTGTAGATGTAGCGACCTCGATGTTCATGCACAGGGATGCAGATATTTTTTCTTCTTCATTGCATGTTTTGATTGTTTTTTTTTATGGTTTTTGTACAAAACCTTGAGCTTGGTCTTTGTCCGTTCTCACGTTCAAAAATACATGAGAACGCGATCGAGCGCACTTTTATCACTTTTTCGGGCTCAACAAGGTTATACAAAAAAAGAACCCCCCTGGAGTCCTCTTTAAGCTCTTTTTAGACTCTCTAGACATGAAAAGATTACCGAGCGACCTTGCTATTTTCACACTCGTTAAAGTATTTGAAGAAAGCGTCTGTTGGGCGATAATTTATCTCTTTTTTGGTCTCATTAGACTATTTTATGAAAAAGGAACTGAGAGAGTTCTCTTTTAAATGTTTTTCTGGACTCTATAATCATGAAAAACCTTCGAGTTTTCTATATTTGGACTCATTAAACAAACATCGACAAACCCATAATGGGACTGAACCACTCCTTCCTAGGGTTCATTAAACATACTCCGAAGGACTTATCCGAAGAATGATCTTATATCAACAAACATATGTTATCCTCCTCAAGCTTGCGTAAAAATAAATAGGTACTCACCATAAATGGTGGGGGAAAATTTGGGAAAGGGATGTGTTCTCATATTCATATTAATTGGCAGTAAGTGTCTCTCTTGAACATGACACCCCCTTTTCATTATTTGAAGCCAGTTTGGGAAATCCATTTGTCTCTCATTTGATTTTCTACAAGGTCATACCTTGCGTCGTCTCTGAGTCAATGCTGCCAAATCATTGGTCGTGTCATTCATATGTTAAAGAGAAGTTCATATGAAACCTCTATGGATTCGGCCATCTGCAGTTGTCCATTCTCTCCATGTCGGCCTTCCCTGTGTCCAGTCCAACTTACATCATACTCTATTTCACCTTCAAAATCTGTTACTCATTTCGTGTCATTGATGGGGGATACATCAAGGCCCTCCTGTGATGAGTTTGGTTCCATCGACTCCAGCTCATTATCCAGAAACAAGACTTAGAAATTCTTTGGTACCTTGGAACTTGCATGCCTCAATGGCAGGTTTCCTTGCTTTCGACAGTGGGTTTACATCATTGGCCCCTGATCGAAAGATTCCATCGGATGTTCGACCTCAACTCATTCATTCACATTTGGTGGATTGTACTAGTGTACCTTGGGAGTCATTGACATTAATGGTGATTTCCCTCGCACTTGTTAACGGTTTCATCAATGACTGGTAATCAAGTGGTTTCTACCATGTTCGACTTCAACACATGTAA
>JASDQU010684598.1:67965-78553 GCA_032191745.1 Picea mariana
CTCTGATCCTATATATAATATTACTCAATGTATTCTCTGAAACTCCTCCAAGTTTCACTCCTTGAATCCTCCCCAAAAAGAATTTATAGAAAGAATGGTAGACTTTATTCAATTATGGTCTATTCAGAAGACTGAACTGGTACAAAATGTCTCGTTCTCAATATTTAACATCCGATTCTAAAAATTTCACACAAGAAACTACATTCTGTACTCTTTCTAATGAAATATGTCCCATGTCATTTGGATTCTCTATGAAGCAGTTATGACTGTTTTACTCGGAACATCTGTTTATTGACTAGCTTCAAGACTAGTCACAAACCCTATCTTCCACACAGTGTATCTCCATAATTATAGTGCATCAATAGCTCGACGTTTCACCAGAGGTACCTTGATATGTCTTCTCAATACCATAGCAATTTCACCATCTGAATCGTTCTAGAAAAAAGGTTATAGCAAAAATGGTAAGATGACCTAAAAATAACATACCTTAGAACACANACTTCCTTTTAACATTAGGGCTGACCTGACACTTTCTTATTTTGTAATTTTTTTCTTTAATTATCTTCAGGGCCTACATGTACTTCCTTCTTCAATTCACTTTGTCATCTTCAAAAATTCATTTCTCCTAAACCATGAGGATCCACGTGACGTGCCACATACCACCGGAAACAACATGATGTATACTATCCATTCATGGGTGTTGTATATGCATGTGCATTGTCCTTCATGTCCAAATATCTTTAGCAATATTGCGGTCCAAAACCCATGAGTAGGGTTGACATCAATGACAACAACCAATCTTCCAACAAGAATCACCCAAGAGCCGAAGTGGCACGTGGGTCTTTATAGAACCCCTCAACTCTGTACCACAAGACCTTCACCACATACTGTGCAAAATTTCTTATCCGTGAGGGTCCTTTTCCTTCCATGAAATTGTACACATGACCATAGGATCAAACTAGGAGCTAAGCTAAAAGGCGCTCCGGTGCTCTAGAACTCCAAAGATCTGGGAGAATTCACTCCAAACATCTATCTGATTAAATGAAATAGAGTATTTACCAATCAAATCCAGTCATAAAGTGACTTGATCGATGAGTGTAGGTCCTTACCCTATCCTACCACTTCATTAACATTTGTGGAAAGACTCGATCTGACGGTGGATGGGGATCCACCTCCCTTACATGATCTATGGTTGTAAATGGCTTTAGGACTCCGGGCTTTGGGGAATTTTCCACTCTGCACAACAATGACCAAATCTCCTGGAGTTTCGAATAGTCATATGTCTCGCGGATCTAATAGCCCTCACTTTCCTACGATCAATGGTTTATAATCACTCCGGAACTTCGGTGGTCCAGGGCTCCTTCACTTTAAACAACCATGACTAATTCCTGAATGACTAAACTGCCTAAAGTATCAAGGATCTATGGTTGACGCTTCACCAAATATATGGCTGATATTTAACTCCGAGCTTTGGGGATTCAGGCCTTCATTCCTATCAACCATAGTTAATTGTCCCCAAACCACCGAAGCGACAAAGTTCGAAGGACTTAGGGCTTAAAGACCAAGCTCTTCTAAATAATCGAATGGTTATGGGGGAATTATACTCCTCATGAGAATATCTTGTCAACCCATTCTTAAACAAAGGGATTTTACACTCCTTGAATCCCCACTTAGAACTATGCACGCACTATTTCTCCTAAGCTTACTCCATTTGATGAAATGAACCTTGGCGCACGCTTGCGTGTCTCTCATGAGATTTGACCCTTATAATTTTATGGGTCCACACACTCCTTGTGCTAATTATCCTAAGCTTTGTACTTTTCAAAATTCATTTATGAACTCTTTGGGCTCACTCTATGCTGAATTCCACTATCCCTCCTAGGCTTATGAAATTGTAAAAGGTTTGGCATGTGCACACCTTGTGTTGGCACCGTGCACTCCTTGCACGAAGGATACTAGAAGAGAAACAATTGAAGATTAAAATAGAATTACAGAACTCATCCAATAAAATAGAAAACAACTATACACATGCACAAGTGAAATAGTGAAATATCTATTAGTTTCAAGTTAAAGAAAACAAGTTATAGTCTCCTCTCTGCAGTTTGAGATTATTTTCTCCCAAAAACTGACTTACCACATAGATTACATTGATTTATACATGAAATACTACTACTTATAACAATCATTAAGTGTAAAACTAACCCATTAAAACTATTTCATTATCAATTACTTTTGATGTGAATTATATTATTTGGCCATCGAATTATTTACTGTGTAGTTAAGATTTATCTAAATTTATATTTCTTTAAATATGTAAGAATATATTCTCTACATGATTTCGATATATACTCTGCTAATGATGAGTCCTTTCTTTGTGCAAGGAACCCATCAGGAAATTCTTATTCACCTTCTCCCTACTCAAGCTATCAATCTCTCTAAGGTTCGATCTCCTTGTCTTTGTACTAGATTCGTGCAAATACTACAGGTCTAAGAAATAAATCCCTTATTTAGTTTAATCTTTCTAATTATATTTATTTTTGACTTAGTGGATGTGATATTATAACATTGTTCTCATGATCATTCTGACATGTTAGACCCTCTTCATTCACAAAACAGTGGGAGCTGGAAGGATGAGAAATGTATTCGAGTTCCTTAGTGAATAGCGAACGGGGCAGAATAGTGAAACTCCGCATATGAACATTTTTCAACAATTGATTTATACTATTGTAATTAAACTCTGAAGGAGTTATAATATTTAGACGTGATTCAAACATTTCAAATATTTATGGACTCCATTATCTATCTATCTATCTATCTATCTATCTATATCTATATCTATATATATATATATATATATATATATATATATATATCACAATACCCTTCTCTATGTGTCTGCAATTTAGTTCAGAAAGAAGTTTCTTGTAATAAGAGAGTAGATCCTATTCTATTTCTTCGTGTCATTGTAGTTCTATGCCTTGGTCCATGGAGAAGTGAGAGATGTGGTTAATGTGACGTCATTGAAGCATCAATCTATGGAAGAACTTGGAATTTTTCTCCCCCTCTTTCAGCCACTGGATGAGTGATTTCTCTCTCCAACGGATTTCTTCCTATGCCCATCGCTCAATCATGTTCTTATTTAGGATAGCCTACTTTTCTTTTAGAGGGTCAGTGAGGCCTTGTTTCCTTATTTGCTACTATAGGGTCTGTATTTGTTGGTTCATGAACTCTTGGGCTTGGAAGATGTTCCCAAAGGTGGATTTATTCCATCATTTTAGGCATTGCTTGAGATTTTTTAACTTCAGCTGGAATTTGTACATGGGAGTGCCTCTAGGAATTGCAACTTCGTGCCACCATTGTTCAATGTTTGCCTGGAAATCTAGGTGATTTAACCATAATTTTTCGAAGAGAAAGGGATTCTTTCCTGTTTTTCCACTGATATCCATTCTGAGCAGAATAAGCCAGTGGTTCGAGCCTAGTGCATCAATGACCGAGGCATGCCAAGTGAGACCTTCCATCATGAAAGGTTTAGAGATGAGGAATTTTTCAAGAATAAATGAGGCCTATTGGGTGTTGTATATTCTGTTTGACCAAGTAAAGGGTCCATTTATCATCTCCATGTCGATGAGGCCTAGTGTGTCAATGATGCCCTAGAAGTGCACAATATCCCCCCAGGATCCAACAATTATTTTCTATGTGATTGGTGATCCATTACAGGTGGAGAAAAATGGATGCCTTGTCTCTTTGAGTGGTCAGGCCATACACATTTGATAAAAGGTCAGGCTTATTTGATCCAATGATCCTGTATGTAACACCCTCTTTCCCCCAATTTTTAATTAATCGTAAAATAGGAATTTCCATGCTAAGGCATGTGGACAATGTAAACGTATTATTGTTTGAGTTGCCAATAACTGACTGTGGGGGTGAAGACTTGAAAGTATTGGCCATGATATCACTAAAGGAAGAATGTGAAAACTATACAAGATGGTTCATATACCAAGTAACCCCAAATATCCCTTGATAAGGATGACAAACCTCCTTCGAATCCCAAGGAAAGAAAACCAGTTAATGAAGAAAGGACTGGTGGTTGAATTACCAACCACCCCCATGAATGGGAGCATGTTATAGCTGCAGGAAGTCAGCCCAAAGTACCGCAAGGTCTGACAGACCAGGCGAACCCGAGATTCCTTCTGACAGAAGGAAGGTGACATTTATACAAACGGAGGCAGCAAGAGAGAGAGACACTAGACAAGAGCGTAAGCTCGCAAGGGAGAGGTGCAAAGATCTCTAGAAAATCATGAACAGAAGGCTGCAAGCTTGATTCCGAAGAGAATATGAGAAGCCTCATCGAGGCCACAACCAAGGGAGAAATCTCTAAGTTGCAGAGAATAGGACCCGAACAGAAGCTGAAACAGAGAGAGAACCCTCGAGAATTGTGAGAATTCCCTAGTGATATCATGCTTTGGCACGGGGGTGGCCAGAGTGCTAAGAATGAATTCCTCTGAGCCTATTGTTAGGTGGAAGGAGAAACACCCATAGTCAGTTGGTTGGCGAGAACCTGTAATAGATAAGCGATCTCCTACCCTGTGTAATTTAGTTGTAACTACGTATGAATTGGTTATACTGTATATGCTTTCAGGAATGTGGATGAATGCTTAGTGGATATACTGTATCCCTTCTATTTCTTCTTGGTAGAATAATTAGGCAAGTAAGAAATTATATGGTTCGCACATGACTTGCTCACGTAAATTCTTGAGTTTTGTAGTGTCTTAAGCTAGAGTCGCGAACGGTGAGTTCCCCGACCTTAGGTAGTGTGGATACGCACAAGTACTCTGTGAGGCTAGCAGAGACTGAGACTCATTTAAGTCCTATACTTGATGAATGAGCACAAGGGTGAGTGGAAGACACTTCTAAGAGTCAATTCCAGGAGAAAGAGTGAAAAGCTCTCAAGCCCTTTATAGCTGATGAATCTCAGGAAGGATAGAAAGTTTCAAATACCAAAAGAGAGTACCCTTTCGTTTGCTAGACGAATGGACGATATCCTTTCAGGAGTATCCCAGGCCCGTCAGGACCAATGAATCTAGAGGATAAGCGTAGGCAATAACGCCTTGACCCCCTCAGTCTTTGCAAGTAGCGATGGAACCAGGGTCATCGATCTAAGTTAGATCTGAAACGTTGGTTCATTTCGAGAGATCGAGGATCACGAGTTGGGAGAACAAGGTTCTGCCTTGGGTCCCATATCCATGATAAGCTGGGAGCCAGTTTGAATCCGAGTCGTCCATTAAGGAGGACATGTGGCGATATCTCAATATTTCGTTGACTCGCTACTGAAGAGAATCAACAGAGGGAGCAGCGAAAAATCACGACAAGTGAAGTTGTGATTTAATCAAAACCATAGGTTGAGGAGAGACCGTTAGTTGAGGAGAGATTTGGACTTTCCAACTCTAGGAAAGGTGTCACTAGATTTGGCTTGGCCGAATTTCGTGAACCAAGAGGACTGAAGTCCTTGCATTTTGAAACCCTGGTGTGCGAAACATCGATTTCGTAAAGAGGAAATCTGAGCCGTTGGATCATGGTTAAATTAGGGCCATTGATCTGACGCCCAAACCATTTCATGGATTTAGAATCGGGATTTGAGAGGTGAAGACTCCGCCAAATCCCCAAAGAGGGGAACGTCGAGATTAAATCAGGACTGTCGGAGGGCAGGGGGATCTGGACCATAGGATCCAGGTTGCTGGACTTTCAGGGATCGAGGAACGAAGGTTCCTTGCAATAGAAATCTCGAAACACAATTCTCGGTAGCACCTTTTGGTGTTAGCACATGGTCACAGTGAATGGTCATGTGGACGAAGGCCAAAGGAGGAGATAATCAAAGAGTGCAGGAAGGAGACCAGATAGTAGCCGTCGGATTTGAATGTAGAGGGCCGACAACCGTCAGATTTGAAAGAGCTACGAGGAGTTGAACGGACGACGAAGACACTTTAGGAAGGAGTGTCGATCTGCTGATAACCGTCAGATTTAAAGTAGTGTCAGTCGATGGTAGAAAGCAAAGAAGAGACACATGGCAGTTGGGCAACGTTTCGATGACCTATGATTTAAAGTGGTCAAATGGGAGGACCACATAAACTTGCAATATGCAAAATAACGATGGGATCATGGCCATTGGTTCAAGATAAATCTACACCATTGATTTCTCAAGAGGAATTTCGACATTTCATGGACCGGAAAGATGAAAGGGAGAGTCTTTCAACTCTCATGCCAAAAAAATCGCGAAAAGGAAATTTGTGATTAGACCTTGACTGTTGGATCAGGGTGGACTGTGGACCATCGATATGAGGTATCATCATTTTGGGAACCGGAAGTGTGGAGAAACCAACTCCCTGGAAGTCGCGAAACGAGAAGTCCTGATAAGAGACAAGGAGATTTGGACTGAGGGATCACTGGAATTGTGGACCCTTGATCTAACGCGAGGAAACTTTGGGTTTCAAAACTTGGAGTGTCGAGGTGCTTTGCATCAAAAACCCCGAGGTCGTGAAATGTGATGCACCATTAGGGATAATCCTATGGTCATGGGAATGGTCGCGTGAGCGGAGGGAGCTAACGGTCGTTAGGCCCCTTTTGGAACTCGGGAGTTGGGAAGTCAGAGGTGACTCATACATCAAAGTCCCAACATGCAAAGTCTTGAAGTGCCGACTGTGTAGGCCTATGGTCACAGGGTGGTGGTCTCGTGGATGAGGCTGGCGCATGGTGTTTATTCACGTGGGTCTAACCTCATAACAAGGACTTACAGATATATTGTAAGGATCCTGGAAAGGGATCGAAGAGCCATTTCGGCTCAATGATTAAGAAAAGTGAAAATTTTTCTATGCTCGGTAATGGGTGTGTGACAAAATGCTATCAGAGCATGGTTACAACACTTGGTCTGGTTGGGCTCATGCACGAGTCATATGAAAATATTCTTGAAGTAATTTAAGGAAGGATAGAGACTTTGAAGAATTCAAAGAGAAGGAGAAGGTCGAAGCCACCTCACAAAGGTTGATTCTAGAAGAGTTGATGCCAAGTTCTTTGGCTCAAAGTCGTTGAAAATCTGAACAGATGATGGAATTTATTGGAGGGAGGAATACCGAAATTCTGTGAATCGTTAGATCTAGTAGATCATCGGAGAATATAAGATTGATAACCTCTCATCACTCACAAGATCGGGAGGCATAATATCTGTTAGATTGGGATCAATGAGAGTCGTTGATCTAGAGCTTCGAGGTTTCGGCCATTGGGAAAATAGAAGAGAAAATATTCCCAAAGTCACGAAAGGTAAATCACTGATTTAATCAAGGTCGTTGGTTAGCAGGGAACCTGAACCATAGATCCAGTGTAACTGGATCTTCAGAAGTCATAGATTTGGAAGTGAAGGAAGAGTTGTTCGTTGATTCTCTGAATCGTGAAATCCTGAAATATTTGGGAGCTAGGGCCTAGTTCCTAGCGGAAGGTCACGACAGGTGCATAAGAGGGAGAGCTAGCACTTGCTAGGCCCTTAGTCAGATCTCAGGATCTCAGGGGTTGGAGTGATGGATTTGTATCACACAAATAGTCCCGAAATTGTGACACGATCATGGTCGTTGATAGAGGAGAGATCAGGACCGTCGGATATGGTCCTGGGGGGAGGTCATCAATCAGAGATCGAGAGTTCAGGAAAAAGGAGTCAGGAATGAATCGCATGGAAAAATTCCAAAATCACGAAATGCGAAGTGCCTTTTAGTTCGGATCGTGGTCACCGTCGGTGGTCACATGAGGAGAAGGCATGAGCTAGTATGATGAATACTTAGCTATGTTTAATTATGCTTGAGTGCATGAGTTTAATGCATTGTGGAGCTTCTTAATATGAAGCCTGATATTAATACCAGTAAGGTATGAATGATATTAAACGTGAAGGTGATGCACAGGTATGATGTAAGAGTATAGTTATAGGCACAATATGATTTCCCTAATGAGTGAAACATGAGGCAAGCATTTCACTTGTCCAGATTAAATGAATACTATGAATGCCTAGCTGACTCCATTCTAGGGAGTCATGAAATTTCTATTCCAAACAATAGCGTGAGGGGAATGTATTCCATCTCCTCAAGAAATACTAATAAAATTAGATAAAAAATTAAATGAGCAAAGATGCTCTCTTGTCATAATAAGAGACAAATGATTACGCCTTTGAACACCACATGAGAAGGATTGTGAACGATCCTAAGTTGACCGATCTTAAAAGTAAAGATGCATGTGGGCTGTAAAATATACCAATGGAAAATGCACACATGCTTACGATTATGAGTATAGATAAGTACATCGTGGATGCATAATCTGGAATGCATGTCAAAATTGTATGTCTATGTCCCTTAAAGAATTCTTATTAACAAGCTGAAGCTAATTCAAACTTGAGACCATCACAGATAGTGATGGATGTACAATAAGGAAGTTGCATGCTAAAGGAGTTCCTTGTGAAGAAACTGTGTAAGGACTCTGTCAAAAGAACAGAGTCACAACTCTAAAAATTGTTGAAGGTTGGGCAATGGGATACAAAGCCTGTCTATATATAAGAATCATGGATTACATTTTTAAAGTATCATGTAATTAATAGAAGACTAACAATTGAATATTGACCATTCTAATAACTGAATGGTAATGTGTAGGATGCACAGGTTCATGATCCATTATGAACAAAATTTTGTTGTTAAAGCATGCTGCTATATTCCAAAAAAGTTAGGGCGAGACCTAACCAAGACTGCTCAGGAAAAAGAGTAGGAAGAACACAGTAAGAAGTAGATTGCATAAGTAAAAGGAGGAACACTTTCCTCACCCTAAGAACCCTAAATTGTTTAACAGAGCCGTAGGATTAAAAGAATATTTGTGGAAACCGGTATAGTTTCTAAAGGGAAAGTAAACCCCCTGAGTATGATTAAATGAATAAATGAGCATGTTTAACTACTTAAGCTTGGTTGAGGCCATGATTAAGAAAAGACAGTGAGACCTTAGAGATAACTCGACTGGGCTGAAAAGTCCCAGGCGATGTAGAAAGAATTTGAAGAAGGGGAGAGCCCTCAATTCTTTCATTGATGTGTATTATGTTTTTCTATGGGATGAGAAAGCTAATACGTTGATGAACGAAAATATTTTGACACCGTAGTAATGATGGTTGTAATACTGTGAAAATGATTGAGAATTGTTGTGTTGCACTCATGAAAACATTAAGGACAATGTGATGAAGTACATACAGATATGTTGGGACATGTCTGAAAATATTTTATTAATTTAAATGCTATGGTAATTGCATTTTAATTTACATGACGACTAATGTGTTTATGGTGTATGTCATGTGTAGAAAGAAATAAGATTGGAACTGTCGAGAAAGACAGTTGCCAATAATGAGCAACCTCGATTAGAGGATGACTATGAGAAGGTTCTTGTTGAAAGATTATTGAAGGGACTTTAAAAGTCCCCATGGAGCACTACTAATAAGGTAAAGGTCAGAAAGAGAGTGCTAGTAGCCAAGAACAGGTACAAAAATGTTCATTCTTATGCGGCTTGGGGTATGAAAGGATTCGGGTGAGAATCCCTTCTGAAATATTTTATTGTCTCATGTTATGCATAGAATTTGAAAGGGCAGTGGTATGCCTTGGATACCCAAGTAGGGTATGATTCGGGAAGGAGAACTTGAGTGATGGATGTGTGAACCTCGGTAGTAAAGACTGATTGTAAATCCTAGGAAGAATTCATGAACTGATATGTCATGAATACCTGGACCAATATACGAACGATTGGAAACAGAAAAGTGCTCATAGATAGCACGTTACATGGGGTTGCTTCAAGGAAATGCATGTTTGCATAAAGCACAGACAATGGAATTTTCAGTGAGGAAGGAGAAACTTCCAAGGTTTTACTCACATTATGAAAACATTGAAGGAAAACAAATTTGGGTGGCCATGAGTGGTGGGACACTAGTTATGAAGGCCTTCATGTGAAACTTCTGAATTTCATGTGTACTAATCTGGGGTCGTGATTGGCCTATAGCAGGAAGCATGGTCTTGTTTTAAGAATGAATGAAAATGAATAGGCCATGTGGTGAAGAGGTTGGTTAAATTCCAACACACCATGGCCAAGAACCTGCCATAAAGTGTGACATATTTGAAATCAATGCAAGGGTGCATTGGGTATGAATGTGGTCACGAATGTTGGCACATTCATTAAAATCAATTGATATCCGAATTACATTTTGAAAATTTGGTAGGCTAGAATGATGCATGGGTAAGGGATGATGTATCCTTTCTCTTTGTATCCTTGAATAGATGAAATGACTTGGACTGTTAGTATACTTGATTCAGAAAAAGGTAATGTGCACAAGAGACTAACAATTTGATTGGCTGTGTAAAGCATGAATTGCAGGGAGAGAAGGGTCTTGGATATGGCAGTGTTGTAAGCCCATAAGGAAGACCGATTTCCTGCTAAGCCAAACTACAAGGGATGGTATTTCCTTTTTTAGAAAGTGAATTTGATTTTTAGTACGCACGATCCTGAAAGTGCTTGTGACGACGTTGTAAAGGTG
>JASDQU010684599.1:17751-28395 GCA_032191745.1 Picea mariana
AATGCTTAACCTTCATAGTTGAGATAAAGCGTAGAGACATCTTTCTCCATACACCGTGGATCTCTACTAGCCTTCCTTCATCATCAACGCAAAGCATCCTTTTTGTGAAACAATCTACCATAGCTCGATGGGATTCTAAACAATACATTCCAATGATTAGCTCATACGTCCTGAGATCAGTGATGTATACCTTCAAATTGGTAGTACACACTCCCAGGTCTACTAGACAATAATAAACGGTAGGTCCTACTGCTTGTTTTCCCCCCAAAGCCATCTCAACTTGTTTAAATTCATCATGCTTGTAGGCTACCATTGATGTGATTTAACATACCTGATGTGATTTAGCGTACCTGATGACTCCACTACCATGGATTGATATTCTGCCTAGCGATTATTAACTATTGCATAAATCTGGTGGCTACTGCTTTCTCTTCCCATCTGGGCCTTTCCTTCTCTATTCAAAAATCCTTCTTGTAACTCTGGGTAGTCACGCTGGTAATGGGGCCCTCCACATCCCCAACATGTAACGCGATATGGAAACTACACACTGCTCTGTGATGGTCTCTGAAATGAGTTCCTTCCCCTAGAACCCTTGACCCTACTAGTTGCTCCCTGAGAAGGTCGTGAACCTGCTTGCATTGTTGGTGATGAATGGGATGTTGCACTCCCTTCCATTGAAATACTTGTGGAAACTGTCCTTGGTGTGACTCTATTACCATAAGGAGGTGGTCTAGAGCTCCCTCCCCTGGAGAAGGTCCTAGGGGCGTTCCCCACGAATCCAGGATGATGTGGAAAGGTCGATCTCATAACCCCATTTAAGCTCATGTGTTCCTCAGCATAACATGCATTTTCAACTGCCTCTGCTACTGAAGACGGTTTCCACATCCGTACCATGGCCCTTATCTTAGGGTTTAACCCATAGACAAATCATTTTTCTTATCATTGATCATTATCCATGTATGAAACATATTTTACCAACTTCATGAACATGATCTTGTACTCTTCCATGGTCATGTTTCTCTGTACTAGAGCATGAAATGATCCCACCTGCTATTTCTCGTAGTAAGCTGGTAGGTATTTCCTCCAGAACCTTTCCTCAAAAAGTTCTCATGAGACAATGTTTAGGGTAAGGTGCAACTACCTCTCCAAGTTTCTCCACCAGTTCAAGGTGATGTCCCTCAACTGAAAGATTTTATTTTCTCCTTTGATGTGGAAGCATAGTCTCTTAAGATGAAACATCATGTCATTCCTTCCAACCATGGCTCTGGACATTCACTGGCATGACCCCCAGCAAACTCTGGAAGTTTGATCTTCTGCAGTTCTCTAGTGATTTCCTTGGGTGGAGGCCCTCCCCCTGAATCCCTCGATGCTTCAGGGTTACCCACTCTAGATGGTGGGGGATCCACTTCTATCCTTGCTAGCTGACACCCCTTTAAAGTCTCATTTATAGCCTCCAAAGAACGCAAAATGAGAGCTAATTCAGGCAATGGTGGTGGCATCATTAGCGGTCCTTGCGACGATGCCCCTTGAACCCAATTTCCTTGAGTCCTAACCATCCTGTATAATTGAATCTGCATCAAACCAAATGATCGTAAGAGAAGAGTCTAAGGCAGTTCACATCACGCAACTTATACTTGTAAACATAAGGTTAGGCGTAATTTTTTTTTTACTTGTCTGTAAAAAAACGTTACTCTCTTTAGGGTAAGTGGCTAGGTCAGGGTTAAAGAATCTAAGCTCAATGTCTTCTCCTCATAAAACTACTGGCTCTCTCGCCTTGGTAGCTATGCTAACACTGTACCTCACTCGCCAATTTCTCTAACTTACCTCCTTAGCGTGCATGAGGCCCCCTCCCCCTTATCACGATTTAAGTCTTTAAAATTTTTTTTTAAAACTAATTAGCATGATTTTGAACATAATGTTGATTAATCATTATGACCTAAAAACCCTAGACTAAACTTTAGCCTAAGTTTCAATAGCCTTAATCAACACATTCAATTTAATCCAGAAAATTAATATTATTATTAGTATCATACTTTAAGTACTTAATTAATCACTAATTTAAATAATCAATCCAATTAATTAGTTTTATTATATATGTGTGTGTGTGTGTGTGTGTTTATTAAATAATTAAAATTTAAACCCAAATTAAACGATAATAATTTAAAAGAATAAAACTAAAAAAACTAAAAAAAAAAATAAAATACAAAATAATATTTATTTATTTATTTTATTTTATTTTTTTAAATTAAAGTAGGGCATCATGGTTCCTCGAATGAGGCCCACATGCCCCTCTTCCCTGCTCTCAACTCCCAACCCTAATCTCTTTTCATTCGCATCGCTCCTCGCATCTTTCACACTTCAACCCTACTCTCACTCGACCCCCTTTTCACTTTCATCCTTTTTTTTTATATGCTTAGTCATTAAACGTAGAGGTGAAGAATGAGGTTGACTATGGTCATTCCCTCTTCTTGGCCAATCCTGGTGCCTACAATCTCAAGGACTGGAGGCTACGAGCCTGACCCTGGTGCCTACGAGCTCAAGGGGGTTCTCATCGGTTTAGTGGGCTGCTCAAGGAAAAGCCAGAAGGCAGTTTATTATGTTCTGGTTTTTTTTTTTCATTCATGTTTGGAGTGCAAGTAATGAAGGTGTATTAGCATATCATAGTACCTTTGGTTATGTTACCATGGAAATATGCAATCATGGGTTTTCCATTTCTAGGTGCTCAGATAAACATCAACACAACGCCCTTAAATTAGTTGGGCTGTGTCTTTTCAAGCTTTTTGATAGGACTTGTATTGGACATGTTGTTGTTGTTGTGTTGTGTTGGGTGCTTGGTATAGCCCTCCGGTCCTTTGGTTGTGTGGGCTTGGACGTGTAGTTCTAACACAATGCCCCTTGTAACTCCTTTATTTGGCTTTCGTGCTTGGTATCTTGGGTCGGTGGGCTCTTCCCTTGATGGCTTTGACACTTAACTATATGTTGTTATAGCTTGGTGTAAACGCTAGTCTTTGTGTTGGTTAATGTGTGGATATGTGTTGGCTAAAATTTGGCAAAGAGGATTGCGTTTCATGCTACAGGGCACTATCAAAAGTGCATTTGTTGTCATGGGTTATTGGTAGGATTTCTTTTAGCCTATTGGGTACATCTGTTCAAGCCTTTTCTTTCTATTATTTTTTGTGAAATTCAACATTATGGAAGGACCCTGTGTTGGAGGGATATCCTATCTGCCTTCAATCAATAAAATGGCCAGAACCCACATGGCCAATGGAATAAGAAGTTTTCCATATTTACATGCAATTCCTAAACTTAGAATTTCCTCAAAACTGTATTATGTTGCACAAGACTGAAATCCAACATGTTGCAGAAGCCGAAAGAATCTTTGTTGCATCATCCAACTTCTTTGGTTTTTAGTGGGGTTTTCGTGTTGGGGTTGAAGGAAGGCAGTTGTGCCATATTCCAGAAAGCAGCTATGGTGCATTGGTGCATTGGGCTTTGGTGCTTGTGCTTGGTGTGTTATCTTGTGTGTTGTATCGTGTGCCTGTGTAAAGGCCTGGGGCTATTATTTATTTTTTTTTTTTATATATAGTTATAAATACATATCTTTTATATATGTTTATTTATATATCCGTTTAGAAATTCCTGGGCATAATTGATATATATATATATATTTGTTTTTTTATTTGAAACAAGTGTTAAAATTTATTTAACACTTTCAATATGTATAATATTATACCATTTTCATTTTCAATGTGCATATTATTTATATATATAGATATGTATAAAAACAATTGTGTGCTTGGCTTGCAGGTTAGGTGGAGCTAGAGCTTGGCCCAGATTTATACACATTTATGTACAGACTCCCTTATATTTTCTATATACAGAGTATTGATGTATGTCTAACCATTTCTGTTTACATAACCCCTTTCATGGATTTCATTGTACAAGTCAACAAGCTTTAAGATTTTAGAGGGTTTCAAGGCTGTTTTTTTTTTTTGTTTTTTCAGTTGTTGGAAAGGGTTTCAAGGGTTGTAATTAAAGGGTTTCAGGTTGCAGGTTTTCAGGGTTGTTTACAGGACACATAGCTTTCAGTCAAGAGTCAAGAGGATGGGTGGGTAGGTAGGCCTTTGGCCCCAGATTTTAAACTAGTGCTCTGATACCATGTGCAAAGCCTGTCCAAACAGAGCCTTATAAAACATAAATTTAAATATAGAAATGCTATCATAATTTATTTTTTGTTCACTATTCATCATAATAACAATTCACTCAAACTGATGTTGTTCTGAAACTCTTCCCAAGATGAAGATCTTCCCAAAACTGATTAACCTCCCAGCCAGCTATGAACATCCTATCCATCTCCCTAGCCCCATGATTCTTTACGGTTTCTTGGCCCCTGAACCTAAAATTCCCAACAACAGGTGCCCCCTGTGAAAGTCCTCAAGTATGTAAGAACAAAACAGTTTCCGAACAGATACACAGTCCCAACTGCCTCCTCCCTTCTCCTTTCCATCCTCCAACTTTTTCTCACTCTCCCCTAATATGAAAAAATATTACTCCACCAAAATACCCCCCTTCCCGAGTCCTCCCACATGCCTTATCCTCTTCTCCTCCCTTATCCAACTATCTTATCCCCCCATTAAACCTCAACCACCTTATCCCCCTATTAAATCTCAACCACCTTATCCCCCATTAAATCTCAACCACCTTATCCTCCCCTCCATAAATGGGTCCATCTACTAATACAATTATATTATTAACTAAGTCTTCATAATTAATAAGAAAAGAAATAAAATCTATTTTAATAGTTTATTAAACTAATATTTATTAATCTAATACTTATTAAACTAATATTTATTAAAGGATTAATTAAGGTTGTTACAGTGACACTTGGTTCATGGTAGGGGCATATCATGAGTTATATGACACTTGTATGAGGCACGTGATTGGCATGCTGGTAGAATCATATGGTTGATACACTCAATTGATGATATCTTACAGTATATTGTATGGTATTGATGTACATGGGTGTTGTGCATGGTTGGCACACAATATGGCACATGATTTACTTGGTTGATGGTTTGTTCATGATTCTCTATTCATTTTGACATATATTTTTCTTCATGATATATGGTATGGCACAATTTTGATGCATGGACATGTCCAAGGATTTTCATAGGAAGAGTGGATCATTCTTGAGAAGTTGATCTATGTTCTGGTTGAGTAGTAGCATTTGCAGTAGAAGCATATTGCAGTGGTAGCATATTGCTCATATTGCAGAGAAGATAGGGGAGACATACCCACAGGGGGAGTCATTCTTCTTCCCATAATTCCAGGAGGAGATATTTGTTAGATGCAAGGTACATACTTGGAGAAAGAGCACAAGGGCATGGTTCCAGGGGGAGCGATGGTCACAGGGGGAGCATGAGTGATATATCTTCAGCATTGCATCAGAGTGATATCCATTTCTCAAAAGGGGAGGGATTCTTTAGAGGAATATGAAAGGCATCCAAACAAGGGGAGCAACCCCAAGGAGAGAACTACCCTTTTCCATTGATGTAAAAGGTGGAAAGATAGTCACACTGATGTGCTTGAGATGAGTATTGATGAAGAGAAATTCCATGTCTACATGTTGCCATCAATAATTCGTGTTGACATCAATGTTGTTATTTACATCAATGCCAAAAGGGAGGGATTGTTGGATCATGTTGTCATTGATGTCAAAGGATTGATGTCAAAGGAACAATGTCTTGTCCTAGTATATTGATGTAGTGATTGATGGATCATGTATTGGCATTTTTGTCAATGGATTGATGTCAAGTGATGGCATAGTTATATGTGGTCATGCACAGACGAAGACATATCAATGTGCTATCATTGATATAATATCAATAGATGATGCCATGCATACATGAATATAGATCAATGCGTTGTCATTGATATATGATGCATAGATGATGTCATGTATAGATGAAGATGAATCGATGTGTTTTCGTTGATATACGATGCATAGATGGATTGATGCATTAATATATTGATCGATGGATCATGTGGTCTTGCATGTAGTCAATGGCAAAGGGACAATGTCACAGTGATGTGTTTTCATGGGTTAGTCCAGTTGGATTGATGTAAAGATGACTCATTATTGTCTTTTCAAGGTTGATAAGAAGTACAAATGGCTGAACTCCAAAGTAGTCCCCTTATGGTGAAATCCCTCATGGGAAGATGTTTTTTGGTTGAGTTATCATGGAAGTATGGTTAGAGAACCCATGCTTAATTGTGGAATAATGAGATGAATATTAGTGAATTTGTTAGTTAAACTATCCTAGATGGATAGTGCTTGTCATTCCATTTCCAGTTGTATGTGGAACATCACATAACTCCTCATGGTTAGAGAGTTATGGCCTTGTGAAGTTGGAGTACCCTCATGTGTTGGCTAGAAGCCGCCAAAGGTCAAAGAAGTCAAAGTGTTTACAAAGAAGAAATTATTTAAATAATAAAGTCAAGTGATGAAGTCAAAGAGGATGCAAAAGAATTATTTAAATAATAAATTTAATGGAGAACTTACTAATTATGGAAAGTAGTTATAAGTGGGTTAACCCTAAAATAAGGAAAGTGGGTTAAGTGGACAAGTGGCCTTGTAGACAAAGTGGCTAAGTGGACAAAGTTGGATAAAGGTGGATATATGGATAAAGTGGTTATGTGGATAAAGTGGATATGTAGATAAAGTGGTTGGATGGAGTTGTAGCATCTACAACTCTTCCCATAGGCCTATAGTAAGAGTTGCCGCATATCTCCCCATAGGCATGTGGGTAGAGTTACCACATATATGCTAGCAGGTCTATGGGTAGAGTTACCACATATCTGCTGACAGGTCCGTGGGTAGAGTTGTAGCATCTGCAACTCCACCCACATGCTTGTGGGTAGAGTTGCCACATATTTGCCTAAAAATATGCGGGTAGAGTTGTAGCATATGAAACTATTCCCACAAGCCTATGGGAAGAGTTTCCATGTAGAGAAATTAGATAACTAAATTTGGAGCTAAATAGAAGCACGTGCGTGCATTTCCATTAGGTCACTTTCTACTATTTTGGTCTCTCAATTTACAAGGTAGATTTTTCCTCTTTTACACAACAACCACTTTTATATTTACAAATGAAAATACAAATATGTAGACACATGTAAAAGTATCTAAGACACCCATAGAAACTTGAATCACTCAAATTGTAGGCATGTAAAGACCAGTGCATGGATTTTTTTAAAGCTTGGCATGCATTTATGCATAAATGTAGAAATTATAGTTTAAAAGAAAAACAAGTATTTTTCTCAATTAGGTATTCCATTTTAGTCTTTCTAGAGTCTCGTACATGTTGATATGTCTTTTTATCTATTTAATTATTATTCAGTCATATAACCTTGTATTCTATGATGATTTCTGCAAGTCTTTGCAATAGAAATGCAACTAACAACTAGTGTATGTGTGATGTGGTTGTATAAGATCCTACCTCATCGAGCTTATGGACACAGGTAGTTAGTAGTCATTTTTCCATTTTAGTTAGTGTGTGTGTGTGCATAATTTCCAAACATTTATGTATATTTCAACCCTTTACTAAATTTCGAACACAAATCACCCTAGTATGCATTCTTTAGGGTTTACAAAAAAATCATAGTCCTGTAATTTGTAACTTGTAATTAACAATAACATACATGTATTTCTCTTCTTAGGGCATGTATTTCTCATCATGCCCCATTTTCATGCAATTTTATGCATTTACAAGGTAAATTTTAGCATTTATGCATAATAAAGGGTTTTTGGTTTCAAAATGCACAACTAAAGTATGAATAGATGTGAAATGATAAAATCTAAACTCCACAATTGGAACCACTCAATTTGGAGGTCATATGAGTCCTAGGCGTGCATTTTACAATAAGATTGTTTACCCTCCATTTTACAAAAAAATTGGAATCTTGGTTCAAGGTAGAAGTCCTTAATCATTTTATAATGCACTATGTATGATATATAAATATTTAAAATGTTATTAACTTCACCCCAAAACTTAGAAAACTCTATTTTGAGCTATATAGAAGCATGGGTGTGCATATCTCTTAGTTCAAAGTATTGTGGGAAAAGTCTGGAATCTTCATTCAAGGTAGAAGTCCTTAGTCATTTTATAATGCACTTCGTATGATATATACATATTTAGAATGTTATTAACTTCACCCCAAAACTTAGATAACTCTATTTGGAGTTATATAGAAACATGGACGTGCATTTACCTTAGTTCAAAGTATTGTGGGAAAACTTGTAAATATCATTTGGTTATTTGTATTAACTTTGTTGAAGAACAAGGTTAGGGAAATGCTACTGAGTTAGATTTTCTTTGGATATGTGGGGTGTTAACTTCAGACTAAAAGGATCTTCAATCTTTTTTACCTTGTATCTTTGTTTGTTGTTTCAATCTAATTTCTTWTGTCTTATTTACTAATAAAATCCACACTATCACAATGGGTTGCAATGGAATCTCATTACATGAATAAGTGTGACCAACTAGTTGACACTTGTTGCAATTGTTTGCATATTCCATGGCATATTGATATTGTGTCGACTACCACAGTCTAACATAGAGAAAATGAAACCTAATAGTTCTGTTCCACCATAATTCCCTCCTCTCTCTCTTTTTCATGCACCTCCCAAAGGATGACTTATAATTTATGATCTAGAATTCATTATTTTAAAATAGTATCTATGGAAATATTATATAGCTTTCCCATGGTGAAATTGTATTTTTCATAGTAAATAACCAATCGTATTCATTGTTTATGGTCATAAATATTTGGTACAAAACTGAACTTATGGAACTTTCTGATTGATGTTGATGCAGGAGCATTGCTACACCTTAGTATGTGCCAGTCGAACAGTATGAGAGGTGTGCATTCAAGGAAGGGAGTGGCGCTTCCCTCTCATTTTTTTCTTTGAGAATCTAGGTGTGATCAAGGCATTTAATGTTGACAAGACAAATTTGTGCCTTCACAGAAGCTGGAGATGAGGTTTCCATTAAGTGGTTGATGGTAGGAGGGATCTGCATCCGATTCAGATCATATTTCCATCATTGTAATCTACCTCGGTAGTGAGGTGTTTTTAAATGGTGATTAGACACCACTAGATTATCCTGGAGGGAAGCTCGCTGATACCCTCATGTATAAACTCTTGTATTTTTACCAGTAGAGTAGGCATCCTAGTAGAGGATGAAATGTGCATAGGATAAAGTTGAGAGAGGGATCCGAGACTTAGTCTCAGTCCTGACTCAACCATTTGTAATTTGACATTCCACTATTAATAGAAAAGGAACATTTTTTCTTGTTTATCAATTTTCTGTGTAATGGATGTGTGGATGGTTTTGTTGTGAGTGTCGTTCGTATGCATTTGAGTTGTATATGTATGTTAGAAATAATATGTAGGGATAGAATTATAACCTTCTATCTGTGAGTGTGTTGGGTTAAGTATGGTTCTCTAGGCTAAGTGCAAGGAGTGTGCGATAGAGGGTGGAAACTCTGTGAGCCAATGCAAGGAGTGCGTGTCTAAACTCAATGGAGTCAGAAGAGAAGTTGATAAGAGGGCATAACAGGAAAATTCATAGACTCAAGATGAAATTTCAAGGTGGTTAAGTACCTTGGGAAGAAAGATTGTGTAGGAGGAAGCATAGTTCATAGTTACTAAACACTCTGGAACACTCTGCCAGGAGGGAATAGAGAAAGTACAAGAGCGTACAAGAGAAACACATTATAAAGTGTTGGAATCCTTAAGAGAACCCTAAGGTTATTGAACACTCTGAGGAAGGAAGGCTTTGCAAGCGTTCATCAACAAAGGAAAGTAGATGAATTAAAACCTTCAAGAAGTCCAAGGGAGAAGTTGTCGAAGAGATGAGTCGAGCATAAGGAGTGTGCCATGGATATTGTAAGTTCATCTTATAAATCTCAGGAGGAAAGGAGTTAAGTTTCCAGGAGGGTAAGAGAAAGTCCATTGAAGGGCACAGGAGAATTGAGAACCTTGGAAGTTTTCAAGCCAAACAAAGTCGCAGAAGATTTTACACAAAACTCTACAAGGAGTGCAGAAGAAGTTTGAGAACAACTTAAGTCTTGAGGAGAAAATTGTACTAAGTGTGCAATGGGTGGTCGAGGACTGCGAAGTCCCGAAGACCCTGAATTCACCCATCATTGGAGGAAGAAACCTTCATAGGAAGTACAAGGAGAGAATACCTGAAGCATTGGGATCCGAAGCAATCCTGGCCGTTCATTGAGATAGGACATGTGGCGAGAATTCAACACTTCCCTGATTCACAAATAGGGAAGGAAGGAGCAGGAGAAGGATAGATTCGTGAAGTCTAAAGTCGCGATTTGATCTCAATCATCGATTGTGAGGAGAACGTGGACCATAGATTTTGTCTAGGAGGGTTCGCCAATTCGGGAATTGGGAAAAAGGGAGCAAGCAGCTCACAAAAGTTTCGAAGCATGGAGTTGTGAAGGTAGCTATCCCATGGTCGTGGTTTGTGGTCATATGCAAAGAGGGGCCTAGTATAGAAATCTAACATCTGTTGGAGTTAAGATTTGAAGAGCGCTAAGGAGAGGACCCATGGGTTCCATAAGACCTGC